>OY740804.1:41617929-41916381 GCA_963514005.1 Raja brachyura | reverse complement strand
CATCACACTCACACTCACATACATGAATATACACACATCCAAGATCAGACGTTTAATAGTTACTAGACCAAGGAGGACCTGTTGGGTCCCGTCCCCTCAATGCGCAGTTGCGGGGGGGGGGGGGGGCGCGGCCTGTGGCCTATCCACTGACGCATAGCCCCCACCTCGCAGGAGCATCTAGAGAGGGGTGGGGGGGGGTAGAGAGAGAGGGCAGAGAGAGAGAGAGGGGGCAGAGACAGAGGGGCAGAGACGGAGAGAGAGGGGCAGAGAGTGGGGCAGAGAGTGGGGGGTAAGGGAGGGGGGTAAGGGAGAGGGGAGGGGGGGGGGGGTGGAGGGAGGGGGGAGAGGGGTGGAGAGAGGGGTGGGGGGAGATGGAGAGGGGGTAGAGGAGGGGGTGAGAGGAGAGGGGGGAGAAGAGAGGATGGGGACAGGTGGGAGAAGAGTGGGGGATAGGGGGCAAAGAGAGGGGAGAGGGAAAGGAGTTGTGGAGGAGAGGGGGGAGAGGGGAGAGGGGAGATACGAGGGGGAGGAGAAACGGGGGAGGAGAGGAGGAGGGGGAGAGGGAGAGAGTGGGAGGAGAGGGGAGGAGTTGTGGAGGAGAGGGGGAGGAGAGGGGGTGAGGGTGGAGGGAGGGGGAGGGTGGTGATATCCCTCGCCGCGTGTGGAGCAGGCTGCGAGGAGGAGAGCCATTGTGACGTCATCAGCGAGACCATCTCTTTATTTTCCAGGTTATTTGGATTTTTTGAACATTTTCATAAATAACTCAGGAATTAATGCATCAAATTTTCAGATATGGCGATTTTTGACATCATGGCGTTAATCTCTATCGGAATATGTACAAATTTCACCATTAATGCGTCGTGTTTTCGAGGCGTTAAATATTGGACTTTTAATGGTTACTAGACAAGAGGGACCAGTTGGGTCCCGTCCCCTCAATGCGCGGTTGCGGTGGGGGGGGGGGGGGGGGGCCTGCAGTGTCACACACATACACTAACCACCCCCCTTAATATTATATTAATATTATTTATTCGCTCCTTTTACCCCATCCCTGCCCTATCCACTCATGCATAACCCCCAACTCACAGTCACGGCTAGAGAGGGAGGGGGTAGAGAGAGAGGGATACAGAGGACAGACAGGGATACAGAGGACAGAGAGGGACACAGAGGCACAGAGAGGGAAACAGTTGTAAATCTATTGGAACATTGAAAACTTGTACCGTTACCTGCGGCGTCACACACATGCACTAACCCCCCCCCCACCCCCCCCCCAACACACACTCACACAGACCACCCACCACGCACACATATACTAACCACCCCCCTTGATATTATAGAAACATAGAAAATAGGTGCAGGAGGAGGCCATTCGGCCCTTTGAGCCACCATTCATTGTGATCATGGCTAATCATCCCAAATCAAGAACCTGTGCTCCTTTTACCCCATCCCCGCGCTATCCACTGACGCGTAGCCCCCACTTGCAGGCGCATCTAGACAAGGAGGGGGGCGGTGGAGGGAGGGGGCAGAGAGAGCGGGGGCAGAGAGAGAGGGGACAGAGAGAGAGGGGACAGAGAGAGAGAGAAAGGGAGAGGGAGAGGGGAGAGGAAGAGGAGAGAGGGTGGGGCAGTGTGCAGGGGGCAGAGGCGGAGGAGAGGGGGGGATGAGAGGGCGAGGAGAGGGGAGGGGGAGAGGGGGAAGGAGGAGACTGGCGGGGAGGAGGAGACTGGCGGGGAGGGGAGGGACAGGGTTAGCGTGGGTGTGCGGGGATGCGCTACTCGGCCGCAGGCGGCAGCCACTGATCCACCGGCCAGGCTGCAGCCGGAGCGGCTCTCTCTCTGATGGCGGGGCTGGGGCCGGGGCTGGTCGCCGCCGCGCTGCTGGTGATGAGCGCCGGAGCCGGTGAGACGGAGTCCTTGTTTAATCGGTGTGTGTGTGCTGCAGAGGGCGGGGGCGAGTTGGGAGAGAGGATGCAACGCTTGGCGAAGAGGGGGCGGCGGGGGGAGGCGATGGATGGAGCGGCAGGGAGGGGAATGAGAGAGGGAGAGAAGCGAAGGATGAGGCTGTGACTGATTGAGACTGGAGACTGGAGGTGGGGTGTATGCGGATAAATAACGAGCGAAGCATCGCGCAGGGGCAGAGAACAGAAGAAAGAGTGGAAGGGATGGAGAGAGAATGGAGCAGAATGCTGGATGGAGGGAGAGGAGAGAAGGAGGAAGAGGGAGGTGGCAGTGACTGGGTGAGGGTGACCACTGTGAGGCGGACGAGGGGTGGGAAGGTGGGAGGAGGGGGATGATCTGAGGGAGGCACAGACATACATGTTTGTGCATGTGTAATTCCGTATGTAGCTGCGCATCTATTTTTAAACACTGTTCATCACAACATCTCTCTGGAGCCCCGGGGGAACAGACGGGCTTCAGCCTCTGGCAATGACGCTATCCCCTGCTCTCAGTTGCTCAGTGTCCACCGCACCTGCTCCCCAGATGAGGTTTTCGATTCCTCATGCGAGATGTCCTCATTCTTTATAAAGGTGGTTTCCCCCCGGCTGTCATAGATGGATCCCTACCCGCATCTCCCCTGCCCCGTGGTTTCCCTTTCACCCCCCCCCCCCCCCCGAGATACAACAGGGATAGGGCTCCCCTGGTCATCACCTTTCACCCCACCAGCCTCCGCATTTCCTACATGTCCGTCACTTCCATGGACTCACTACAAGTCACACCTTTCCATCTCGGCTTCGACAGAAATTGCTCCTTCCACAACTCTTTGGTTCACTCATCCCTTCCCACCCAAACCACCCCCTCCACGGGTACTTTCCCCAGCCGATGCAGGAGATCTAACACCATAATTCATAATTAGGAGCAGAATTAAGGAATTGGGCCCATCGAATCTCCGCCATTCAATCATGGCTGATATATCTTTCCCTCTCATCCACATTCCCCTGCCTTTTTCCCATAACCCTTGACACCTGTACTAATCACGAATCTTCACATTTTCCATTTCCAATGACTTGGCCTACACAGCCGTCTATGGCAATGGATTCCACAGATTCACCACCCTCTTCACCACATGTCCATACACTTCCTCCTTCATCTCCATCCAGGGATCTCAGGGTGAGACAGAGATTCATGTGCACCTCCTCTAACCTCATCTACTGCATCCGGTGTTCCCCAAGTGGGGTCCTGTATATCGGTGAGACCAAGTGTAGACTTGGCGACCACTTTGCCCAATACGTGCTTTGTCCACCAAGGCCTGGATCTCCTGGGTGCCAACCATTTTAACTGCCCTTCCCATTACCATTCTGATCTTTCTTTCTTGGGTCTCGTCCATTGTCAGAGTGAGGCCACAGGCTACTAGACGGAACAGCACCTCATATTCTGCCTGGATAGCTTCCAACATTGAATACTCCAATTTTACAGAACTTATGCACAAATAACCTTCATCCCCTCGATTCCCACCCACCCTCCCTGAAGCTTGATTGACCTTTCACCTGTCTCTCCCTCTCCCTCCCCCTCTATCCATTCCAATGGGTGCCCAATCTGTAAGTTTAACACCACGGAGTTTCGCAATCCACAACCCATTGGGTTTTTCCTGTTGTTTCATCTCTGGCCTTTGTCAAACAATCTGCCTATCACCCCTCCCCCCATCCCACCGATTACTACCCATACTCTGTCCTGCCCCTCCTGTTTGCCCGGAATGTCAGCAATCCATGTTACTTCAGCATTTTGTGTCTCTCCCTCAGCTCAAACCTGTGAATGCATTAAGATTGATAACATTATGACGTTCAATGCAGAATGAAGGTCCATCTACACTGTCCCTTCAAACATTCCCAAGGCATGGGTTTAGAGACAGAAGCTCCCTCCACTCATAGTACTGGGTACAGAGGGAGAGAATGTTTTGCAATAGGAAGGATTTGATTGCTTAGGATTATACATAGTGGCAGTGAATGGGAAGGGAAGGGATCTATTGGGAGTGTGGATGGTGGGAGTGAATGGAGTCTGTTGAGAATGGGGTCAGTGTTAGTAAATGGGAAGGGGTTGGGTCTGAAGGGATCCTGGAGGGTAGAAATGAAAGGGATGGTCCTTTGGGAATGTGTAGGGTGAGTTGGATTGGAAAGGCTGGGGTCTGTTGGAAGTGTGCAGGGTGGGTGGGAAAGGCTGGAGTCCATTGGGAATGTGCAGGGTGGGTGGATGGGAGGGCTGGAGTCCATTGGGAATGTGCAGGGTGGGTGATTGGGAAGGCTGGAGTCCATTGGGAATGTGCAGGGTGGGTGGGTGGGTGGGAAGGCTGGGGTCCATTGGGAATGTGCAGGGTGGGTGGATGGGAAGGCTGGAGTCCATTGGGAATTGCAGGGTGGGTGGGAAAGGCTGGTGTCCATTGGGAATGGGCAGGGTGGGTGGATGGGAAGGCTGGGGCCCATTGGGAATGTGCAGGGTGGGTGGGTGGGAAGGCTGGGGTCCATTGGGAATGTGCAGGGTGGGTGGGTGGATGGGAAGGCTGGAGTCCATTGGGAATGTGCAGGGTGGGTGGGAAAGGCTGGAGTCCATTGGGAATGTGCAGGGTGGGTGGATGGGAAGGCTGGGGTCCATTGGGAATGTGCAGGGTGGGTGGATGGGAGGGCTGGAGTCCATTGGGAATGTGCAGGGTGGGTGGGTGGATGGGAAGCTTGCCTTCCATGACCTTGTCTCCCTGCAGCGTTGGCATGGGTGCCGGGAGTGCGCTTGCCTCAGGGACCTCTCTTCAGGGTGGAGGGAAGCCAGCTTTCGGTGTTCTGCAATGTGTCTGCCCTGGATGAGACCGGTGGGCTGGACTTCGAGTGGACTTTAATCCGGCGCTCGGAGCCTCCGGAAAGGCTCAGGCTGGTGAGTACGCGGGATCCGGCCTTCGCCCACGCCAGCCTCCGACACAGGGTGCTCTCCACCGAGGTCGCCATCAGACGGCCAGCACCCGGCTCCGTCCAGCTGCTCATTGGAAAGGTCCGCAAATCCGATGAGGGCGACCTGGAGTGCAGCGTCCCGGCAGCAGAGGGGAGATATCGAGGAGAGTACATGGCCCTCGTCCAGCTAAAAGGTAGCCTTGCGATAACAAAGAGCATTACCCATTGGTAGTGGGTAGGGGGATGGAATGGGAATGATACAGTGTGGAAACAGGCCCTTCAGTCCAACTTGCCCACACAGGCCAACATGTCCCAGCTACACCAGTCCCACCTGCCCAGGTGTGGCCTATATTCCTCCAAACCTGTCCTATCCATGTACCTGTTTAACTGTTTCTTAAATGTTAGAATAGTCCCTGCTTCAACAACCTCCTCTGGCAGCCTATTCCATACCCCACCACCCTTTGTGTGAAAGAGGTACCCCTCAGATTCCTGTTAAATCTTTTGACCTTCATCTTAACCCTCGATTCCCCTACTCTAGACAATAGACTCTGTGCATCGACCCAATCTACTCCTTGCATGATTTTGTACACCTCTATAAGATCACCTCTCATTCTCCTGTACTCCAAGGTATAAGGTCTCAGCCTACTCAATCCCCCCCTCCCTGTAGCTCAGACCATTGGCAATAGGCAGTGGGCGTGTTGAGAATATTGGTGATTTTGCCTGGGCCTGAGCTACAGGGATAGGCTGGGCAGGCTAGGACTTTATTCCTTGGAGCACGGGAGGATGAGGGGTGACCTCATAGAGGCATATGAGATCATGAGGGGGAATTGACAGAGTGAATGCCAAGTCTTCACCCAGGGTAGAGAAATCAAGAAATCAAGAGACACAGGTGAGAGGCAAAAGATTTAATTGGAACTCGAGCGGGAACTTTTTCACTCAGTAAATACACGTTTTTTAAAATAGGAAACTATTCAGAATAAAAAATATATACAAAACAAAAACTGCAAAAACTCTTCAGACATGGATGGCATAATGGCGCAGCGTTAGAGTTGGTGCCTTACAGTGCCAAAGACACGGGTTCGATCCTGACCATGGGTGCTGTCTGTGCGGAGTTTGGATATTCTCCATGTGACCACATGGGTTTTCTCCCGGTGCTCCTGTTTCCTCCCGCACTCCAAAGACGTACAGGTTTAAGGATTAATTGGTTTTGCTACAATTGTAAATAGTCCCTAGTGTGTAGGATAGCGCTGGTGTGTGGGGTGAATGCTGGTCAGTGCAGACAAGGTGGGCCAAAGGGCCTGTCTCTGCATTATTTCTTAAAAACTAAACTAAACATTCTGAGTGTCGACATTGAAAAGACACGTGGACAGGTACATGGCTGGGAAAGGCTCAGGGAATATGGGTGAAATGCAGACAAATGGGATTGATTTAGATTGGGCATTGACGCATTGGGCCAAAGGGCCATTTTCCATGTTGTACGAATCTGAGTGAATGGGAAGGGTGGGGTCCATTGGGATTGGACAGTGGGAGTAATCGACCAGCAAGTAACGCTTCTTTTCTATTTCCCTCTCGCACTGTCTCGTTCTTCAACCCACCCCTCCCTCCTTCTAATTCCCAACATTCACCTTTCCTCAAAATCACATTCCTCATATCCCATCCTGCCCATCCTCCCTCTTCCTCCCGCTTGACCCCATTGCATCTTTTCTGCTCTTCTGCCACCTGTCACTGTCTCCATCCTCACCTTTCCCTCACTCCACCCCTTCACTTCCTGCCTCCTCTCTTTCTCTCCCATCTCACAACATCTCCTCCGACCCCACCACTCCCTTCCTCCCTAATCCCACCATCCCTGCCTGCACCCACCCACCCTCCCTACCTCCTTCCATCCCACCACACTCTCTCCATCTCTCCTCTCTGTACTTCTTCCTCACACTCTCATACCCACCCTCTCCCTCGCTATGCCTCCTTCTCTCCCACACCACTCTCTTCCCGTACCTGGCTCATTCACCATCCACCCATTCCTCTTTCCCTCCATCCCCTTCTTTCATCACCCCCCTCTCCCCTCAATGTCCCCCCCACCCCACAGTGGTGCCGGACACACTGCAACTGACGGGCCCCGATACAGTGGAGACGCTCACTCTGCACCAGGGGCAGTCGCTGGAGCTGCACTGTGCGGTGGCCTCCACCTCGCCACTGCACCTCCACGTGGCAGTGAGTTTCGTCCTGCAGGAGGCGGCAGCGGGCCGGGGGCAGCCGGTGGTGGGGCTGGACCGAGATCTTGCCCTGGATGTGGACACAGGGGGACCCTTCTGGCTGCGCTTCACGCGGGGAGAGGTGGGGCTGCAGAAGTTTGGGGCCAGCTCCTACCACCTGTACGTGCAGCATGTGGAGCTGCAGGACGCGGGGCGCTACCAGTGTGTGGCCGCACAGTGGCTCCAGGACCCCGATGGAAGCTGGCAGAAGATTCTGGAGAAATCCATCCCACTGGTGGAGCTGAGTGTCCAGCCTAATGGTGAGGGCAGAGGTTGGATAGAGTGAAGCTCCCTCTACACTGCCCATCACACAGTTCCCACAGTCAGACACAGAGGGCAGCTCTTTCTACACTTCCCATCACACACTCCCACAGTCAGACACAGAGGGTAGCTCCCTCTACACTGCCCATCACACACTCCCAGGGTACAGGACAGACAGAGTGAAGCTCCCTCTAATCCATCAAGTTTGGTTCATATTAAACTATGCAGAAGTTTGGGTTGAGAGTGTTGGATATACGCACTGCTCAGGCAGTATCTGAGAAGAGAGAACCAGTGTTAACGGTTCAGGCCCAACACCCTTCTTAAGCAACGGTAAAGAGAGAAGCCGAGTTGGTTGTCGGAGGGAGGGAGGGAGGAAGGGAGGGGCTGGGACGGGGAGGGGGGCTAGACACTGTGTCTGATTGGTGGAGATGGAATGGGCAACGTGATAGAGCTTGTGTTGGGTGTTAATGACTGGGCTGTGGGGCTTGTTGAGCAGGTCAGACGGTACTAATGAAGAGAAAAGCTGAGGCGATGTGACCTGCAGAGCCAGCAGTCCTGATACAGGGAAACTGCGGATTACCCAGAGTCAGAGGGTGTTGAGATCAAGTCCCAGGATGCACCCTTCCCTGAGGGGAGCAGAAGGGAGGGAAGACTGTGAGGGGGAATGTGTGAGGGTGGGAAGAGAGCGAGGGGGAGGGGGAACGGGAGGGTGAGGGCGGGCAGGTGGGTCCTTGGGCTAGTCTGGGACTGCATTGTAACAGTGCCGGAGGTCACACAGAGTGGGGTGGGGGTTGGAGAGTGACTGGAAGCGAAGGGTCTTCCCCATGCACTGAGCATTTGGTCGGAGCAGCAGTCACTCCCACCCTGTGTCCGGAGTCTGTGGTGTGGAGGAGGTCCCAGGGTGGGCTCCCAACACAGCCACTGGGTTAGGACACCTACAGGTGGCTCCCTGCTTTACCCACAGGACTGCGGTCGCTGCACGGAGGGAGAGAGGGAGGAGGCGATACAGGAGGTGCTGTAAATCCGTGCTTTGTCCAGGAGGGGCAGTGACCGCAGAAGGGCTAGAAATAGTGGTGGATTTACGGCATAGAAACAAGCCCTTTGGCCCAACTTGGCTGTTCTGACCAAGGTGCCTAAGCACGTCCTGTTTGCCTGCAGTCGGTCCATTTCATTTCCTATCCATGTACCGGCCCTATTTGTAATTGTACCTGTCTCTGCTACTTCCTCTGGCAGCTTATTCCATAGGCGCACCTCCCTATTGTGTGGTTAAGTTGCCCCTCAGGTTCCTGTTAAATCTATGTCTTCCCTCTACCATTGGACTTCACTTCCCTGGGAAAAGACTGTGACCATTCACCTTATGGGAATCCGGGTCCATTGGCATTGGATTTAAGAATGAATGAGAAAGGGTGCGGTCTGTTGGGATTGGACAGTGCAATTGACCAGCAAGTAACATTTCATTTCTATATTTCTCTTACTCTGCGTCTCATTCTTCAATCCTCCCATTCTTCTCTCTTATTCTCTACTGTCAACTCGTCAAAATCATGTTCCCCATATCATCCTGGCCTCGTCCCCTCTCACCTCTCCCCACTGCACCATTTCTGCTCTTCCTGCATCCGATACTGTCACTCTCATATCTTCACTTCCCTCCCTCCATTCCTTCACTCCCTCCATCCCACTATTCCCTCCCTGAAAAAATTGCACATCGAGTCCCCTATAATCTCTTCCCTCTCACTTTAAATCTATGTCCTCTAATTTTACTCACCTTTTCTTTGCCCCTCATATTGCTGGACACGCTCCATCATAAAGTACTTGCTCAGCCTCCAGCGCTCCAGGGAAAGCAGGTCCCAGCCTATCAAGCCTCCCCTTATAACTCCAGTCCTCCAGTAATTGGATGTGACGTGGTCAAGGATGCTGCTACTCCAGAAGAGAGGTTGCGGTTTAGGGAGGCATTTTCCAGGAACAACTGGGAAACGGTCCATTCGGCCCATCGAGTCCATGTGAAGCATATTTTCATGTGTGATATTAAAGGGCGCAGGGGGCGAGGGTGACCTGGGTTTAGAATGGCTGGGATATTAAAGGATGTGGTGAGTGAGGAGACTGGGATCAGACAGGGTATTAAATGGTGCAGAGAGCAGGATGAGACCGGATGGGGTACTGAAGGGTCGTATTTGTTGAGACTTTGGGTCTTGCAGTGCTTAACATTTGACTTTCACTCTCCTGTCTCGCTCCCACACCACCCCTTCTATCTCCCTGCCCCCTCTCTCTCTCTCCCCTTGGCTACCCCCCATCCCTCTCCCCCCTGATCCCCCTCCATGCCTGTCCCTCTCCCTCCTCGTCATCCCCGGTTTTTCTTCCCCCTCTCCTCCCTCCCCAACCTCTATCCCCTCTTCCCTTTTCTCCTACCTGTGCTCCTCTCTACCCCCTCCTCTCCCCTCTCCAACGCCTTCCCCCTCCTCCTCCTCTTTCCCTCTCCCCTCTCCCACTTCCCCTCTCCCCATTCTCCTCTACCCCCCCCCCCCCTCTCCCTCTCTTCCTTCCCCCCGCCCCCTGCACAGAGCTGTCGGTGCTGGCCGAGGTCTCTGTGGCCCCGGCCATGTTCTACCGTGGGGACACGGTAGCCCTGCTGTGTAACGCCAGCCTGGGGGCCCCGCTGGAGGAAGGGCAGATGTCGGTGGGCTGGTGGGGCCCCGGGCAGCAGCTGCTGGCCAGTCTGGACCGCCGTGGGGTGCGAGGTGCTGGGGACGGGCGGACTGCAGCCGGGACGGAGCTGAGTGTGGACAGACCCGGCGAGTTGTGCTTCCGTCTGCGGCTGCACGGTGCACGGCGCCAGGACCAGGGGCTGTACCGCTGCCAGCTAGCGCTGTGGGCCCGCAGCCAGGACGGCCACTGGTACCAGGCAGCCGAGGACAGCTCCTCTCCCACCACACTCTTCCTCTACCTGACTCGTGAGTGCCCCACACACCTGGGGAGGGGGAGGGAGGGGGGGGGGGCTGGTACGAGGATGGGTCTGTGACGGATGGCATGTGGGAGGGAGAGCGGGGGCTGTCTGTGGGGGAGGTGACGGGGAGGCCAGTGGAGGAGGGGATCACCGGGCGGGAAGGATAGTCGGAGGCTCTCTGAACCTATCTCTCCTCCTGCTTTCAGTGTCACTGCCTTTGTCCATATCCCTGTACCACCACCCTCCACCTCACCTCCGCATTTCCCCCCACTCCCTCTCCACCAAAGATCGTAGAAGACTCTTGCTCCAGTATCTTTGCTTTCCATCTCGTCCCCCCCATCACATCTACTCCCGCCCCCTCCTGTAACACAAAATCCCCCCCTCACTCCACGCCATCGCTCGCACACCCTCGCCCCTCTCCACCGCCACCTCCTTCCCCCTGGCCCTCCCTCCCTCCCCACCTTCCCCGCACTCTCCCCATCTTGCATCCTCTCCCCTCCTTCTTTCCACTATCCCATATCACCCCACCCTGCCACCACTGCCACCTGCTATCTGCTCCCACCCCTCCCCCTCCTCTCTCTTTCCCCCCCTCCTCTCTCTTTCCCTCCCTCCTCTCTCTTTCCCACACCCTCCTCTCTCTTTCCCCCCCTCCTCCTATCTCCCCTCCCCAGCCCCCATGTTCTAGGCGATGTGTTGTTACACTGTGGGGAGTTGTGTGTGTGAGGGTTCCAGTGATCTTGTCCTTGCCCCCGCAGTGTCTGACACGCTCACGCTACCAGCCGTGGTGGGCGCGGTGACCTCTCTGTCGGTCTCCATCGCCATTGTCGCCGGCGTGACCTGCTGCTTCCTGCGGCGCCTCAGCAAGAGGAGGGATGCACAGTGAGTCTGGCCAAGCACACGCGGGCGGTACAACGTCAGACTCCAGGGAGGTGATTTGGATGAGAACATAAATACACGGCAAGTCTGCTGATGTTACAAAAGTGGGTGGTTTTGCAGATAGTGAAGATGGTGGAAAATTGCAGCAGGATTGGGATTGATTGGCCAGGTGGGCTGAGGAATGGTTAAATACAGAGAATTGTGAGCTGTTGCATGTTGGGACGGCTAACAAGGGCAGGACCTACACAATAAATGGTAGACCCCTGGGGAGCGTTGTAGAGCAGAGGGGTCTAGGAGTGTCTTTGCTCTCCATCTCGTCCCCTCCATCACATCTACTCCCGCACCCCCCCCCCCCCCGTAACACAAACTCCCCCCCTCACTCCACGCCAGCGCTCGCACACCCTCGCCCCTCTCTCACACCACCTGCTCTCCATCTCCTCATGCATGGTTCCTTGAAGCTGGAGTCGCAGGTCGATAAGGTGGTCAAAAAGTATTTTGGAACATTGGCCTTCATCAGTCAGAATATCGAGTATAGAAGTTGTGAGGTCATGTTGCAGTTGTATAAGACGTTGGTGAGACCGCATTTACAGTATTGTGATCAGTTCTGGGAAAGATGTTATAGGAAAAATGTTATCAAGCTGGAAATGGTGCAGGGAAGATTTATGAGGATATTGCCAGGACAAGAGGGTCTGAGCTATAGGGAGAGGTTGAGTAGGCTGGGACTTCCTTGGAGTGCAGGAGGATGAGGGATGATCTTATAGTGTAAAAAATCATGAAAGGAACAGCCTCTTTCCCAGAGTAGGTGAATCGAGGACCAGAGGACAGGTTTAAACTGAAGGAAAAGTAATATACGAATCTGAGGGGTACTTTTTTCACCAAAGGGTAGTGGGTGTATGGAACAGCTGCCAGAGGAGGTAGTTGAGGCTGGGACTATCCCATCGTTTAGGTAACATTTGGACCGGTACATGGATAGGTCAGATTTGGAGGGATATGGACTTAATGTGGGCAAGTGGGCCAAAGGGCCTGTTTTTGCATCGTTTCACACTATAACTCTATGAGAGGAACTCGGCAGCTTGGCTGTGAACCTCTTTTAATGCAGAGAAGTGAGGCGATGATTCGAGAGCTGAAGTTGGGAATACACAATAATTGAGGAATGGGGGGGGTGGTGGGGGTGGAGGGTGGTAAAGTGCCGGGTGATTGCAGAATCACTGTGCCTTGTATTCCATCTGGGGAATGTGACTTGTGTGAAGTAACCGTTGACCCTCCCATTGACCCTATTAACCCCACGCCACGCTCCAGTCTGCCATTCTGAACCTCCAACAGCAAGGCTGTAGGAACCATTCATTCCTCATGGAGAGACGTGCTCCCACAATAACTAACCACTCCATGTCTTCTACCGCAGGTGAGCCTGTAACATGGGGGGGATCCCAGGATAGACGGCAAATGATCTGGAGTTTTATTTAACTTAGTTTATTGTTATGTTTACCGAGGTGCAGTGGAAAGTTTTTGTTGCATGCTATCCAGCGTAAAGACAATACATGATTACAGTCGAGCCATTTACATTGTACGTAAATTCCGTTAATGCAAGGTAAAGCCAGTAACGTCCGATCAAAGATGGCCCGAGGGTCACCAATGAAGTAGATAGTAGTCCAGACAGGTCTCTACTTGAGGTAGGATGATTCAGTGCCTGATAACAGCTGGGAAGAAACTGGCCCTGAATTTTAGAGGTGTGTGTTTTCACTCTTCTATACCTTTTGCCCATTGGGAGAGGGGAGAAGAAGGTGCAACTTGACTTTGATTATGCTGCTGGCCTTGCCGAGGTAGCGTGAGGTATAAATTGAGTCAATAGAAGGGAGGTTGGTTTGTGTGATGGTCTAGGCTGCGTCCAGAATTCGCTGCAATTTCCTGTAGTCTTGGATGGAACTGTTCCCAAACCAAGTTGTGATGCATCCTGAAGTTGTCATTGGGGATAATATAGTTCGGGACAGAGACACTGTTCTCTGTCATGAGGATCAAGAGTCCCGAAGGCTCTGTTGCCTGCCTGGTGCCCGCGTTCAGGACATCTTGTCTGACCTGCAGAGGAACTTGAAGTGGGAGGGGAAAGATCTGGTTGTCATGGCCCATGTGCCAAAGACATAGGTAGAACGAGGAAAGACATTCTCCGGAAGGAATTTGAACAGCTAGGTACCAAATTGTAAAGCAGAATCAAGAAGGTAATAATCTCTGGAACCAAACTCCTGGCAAACCATATAACTAGGGCCGTAGATACAGCTTTAAACTAAATAGTGGGCGGGTGGCATAAACAAATTGAAAGTGTAAGGGTGGGGTTAAAGGGAGAGAGAGTTCAGGAAAAGTTACAGAACCTCCAGAATTAGCGGGAGGGTAAGTTTAAGAAGGGATAAGAGACTAAGGTCAGATAAAATCAGGACTGGTGTGAGAGGGGAGGACACCAAATTAAAGGTGTTGTATTTGAATGCACGCTATATCGTAAACAGTGGATGAGCTTGTGGCACAGTTAGAATTTGTTGTAGGGATTACAGAGACATGGCTACAAGAGGATCGGAGCTGGGAGCTGAATCTTCAAGGTTATATGTCCTATCAGAAAGAAGGACTTAAAGCCCTCCGTTTCTTCCTCAACTGCAGAACCAGACAATTTCCGTCTACTAATACTCTCCTCCGCCTAGCAGAGCTGGTCCTTACCCTCAACAACTTCTCCTTCCACTCCTCCCACTTCCTCCAAACCCAAGGCGTGGCTTTGGACTCTCGCACGGGCTCCAGCTATGCCTGCTTCTTTGTAGGTAACGTCGAACAATCCCTGTTCCACTGGACCTCTCCACGAACTCTACCTCTGCTACATTGACGACTGCATCGGTGCTACCTCCTGCACCCATGCAGAACGCACTGACTTCATTAACTTCATGACCAATTTCCTTCCTGCACTCAAATTCACTTGGACCATCTCTGACATCTCCCTACCGTTTCTGGATCTCACCGTCTCCATCACAGGAGACAGACTATTGACCGACATCTACTACAAATCCACTGACGCCCATAGCTATCTAGACTACACTTCTTCCCATCGTGCTTCCTGTAAAGACTCTATCCCCAACTCCCAATTCCTTCATCTACACCGCATCTGCTCCCAGGACGAGGTGTTCCTTACCAGGGCATTGGCAATGTCCTTATTATTTAGGGAATGGGGGTTCCCCTCTTCCATTATAGATGAGGCTCTCACTAGGGTGTCCTCGATATCCCGTAGCTCCGCTCCCCATTTGTAACAAGGACAGAGCCCCCTTGTCCTCACCTTCTATCCCATCAGCCGTTGCATACAGCTATAATCTTCTAACATTTTGGCTACCTCCAACAGGATCCCACTACTGGCCACATCTTCCCATCTCCACCACTTTCTGCTTTCTGCAGAGACTGTTCTCTCCTGGTCAACTCGTCACTTCCCACCCAAACCACCCCCATCCCCAGGTACTTTCTCCTGCAACCGCAGGAGATGCAACACCTGTCCCTTTACTTCCCCCCTCAACCCCATTCAAGGACCCCAACAATCTTTTCAGGTGAGGCAAAGGTTCACTTGCACCTCTCCAACCTCATCTACTGTATCCGCTTTTCCAGCTGTCAACTTCTGTACATCGGCAAGACCAAGCGCAGGCTCGGCGATTGTTTCGCTGAAAACCTCTGCTCAGTCCACCTTAGTCTACCTGATCTCCTGGTCGCCCAACATTGGGAACATTTTTCCTGCATCTAGCTTGTCCAGTCCTTTGCTAATTTTCTATAAGATTCCCCTTCATCCTTCTGAACTCAAATGAATATAAGCCTAGGCTTTTCAATCTTTCCTCATATGCCAGTCCCGCCATCCCAGGGATCAATCTCGTGAACCTACGCTGCACTGCCTCAATCACAAGGATGTCCTTCCTCAAATTAGGAGGCCAAAACTGTACACAATATTCCAGATGTGGTCTCACCAGAGCCTCACCAGAGCAAAAGAACCTCTTTACTCCTATACTGAAATCCTCTTGTTATGAAGGCCAACATTCCATTCGCTTTCTTCACTGCCTGCTGCACCTGCACGCCAACTTTCAGTGACCGGTGTACAAGGATGCCCAGGTCTCGCTGTACCTCCCCCTTACCTAACCTAACCCCATTGAGATAATAATCTGCCCCCTTGTTTTTGCCGTCAAAGTGGATAACCTCACATTTATCTATATTGCCACGCATCTGCCCACTCACTCAACCTGTCCAGGTCACCCTGCAACCTCCTAACATCCTCTTTACAGTTCACACTGCCACCCAGCTTTGTGTCATCCACAAACTTGCTAGTGTTGCTCCTAATTCCCTCTTCCAAATCATTAATATATATGGTAAACAGTTGCGGCCCCAACACCGAGCCTTGCAGCACTCCACTCGCCACTGCCTGCCATTCTGAAAAGGACCCGTTCACTCCTACTCTTTGCTTCCGGTCTACCAACCAATTTACTATCCATGTCAACACCCTCCCCCCAATACCATGTGCTCTCATTTTAGTCACCAGTCTCCTGTGCGGGACCTTATCAAAGGCTTTCTGAAAGTCCAGATACACTACATCCACTGGCACCCCTTCATCCATTTTACTTGTCACATCCTCAAAAAATTCCAGACGATTAGTCAAGCATGATTTCCCTTTCGTAAATCCATGTTGACTTGGACTAATCCTTTTACTGCTATCCAAATGCCCCATTATTACCTCTTTAATAATTGACTCCAGCATCTTTCCCACCACTGAAGTCAGGCTAACTGGTCTGTAATTCCCCGTTTTCTCTCTCGCTCCTTTCTTGAAAAGTGGGATAACATTAGCTATCCTCCAATCCACAGGAACTGATCCTGAATCTATTGAACATTGGAAAATGATCATCAATGCATCAATTATTTCTAGAGCCACCTCCCTGAGGACCCTGGGATGCAGACCATCAGGCCCAGGGGATTTATCATCCTTCAGTCCCATTAGCCTACCCAATACTATTTCTCGCTTAATGAAAATTTCTTTCAGTTCCTCTACCCCCTAGATCCTCTGTTCTCCAGTATATCTGGGAGATTGTTTGTGTCTTCCTTAGTGAAGACAGATCCTATTCAAGTACCTATTCAACTCTTCAGCCATTTCCTTGTTGCCCATAATAATTTCACCCGTGTCTGCCTTCAAGGAACCCACATTTGACTTTGCTACTCTTTTTCCTCTCAACATATCTAAAGAAGCTTTTACTGTCCTTCTTTATATTCCTGGCGAGCTTCCTCTCGTACTTCATCTTTTCAGCCCGTATTGCCCGTTTTGTTTCCTTCTGTTGTCCTATGAAAGTTTCCCAATCCTCTGGCTTCCGGCTACTCTTTGTAGTGTTATACATCTTTTCTTTTAGTTTTGTTCTATCCCTAACTTCTCTTGTCAGCCACGGTTGCCTCCTACTCCCCTTAGAATCTTTCTTCCTTTTTGGAATGAAATGATCCTGCGTCTTCCGGATTATGCCCAGAAATTCCTGCCATTGCTGTTCCACCGTCATTCCTGCTAGGATCCCTTTCCAGTCTACTTTGGTCAGCTCCCCTCTCATGCCTTCATAGTCCCCTTTGTTCAACTGCATCACTGCCACTTCCGATTTAACTTTCTCCTTCTCAAATTGCAGATTAAAACTAATCATATTATGATCACTAACTCCAAGCGGTTCCTTTACCTCGAGTTCTCTTATCATATCTGGTTCATTGGACAACATTAAATCCAGAATTGCCTTTTCTCTGGTCAGCTCCATTACAAGCTGCTCTAAGAATCCATCTCGGAGGCATACTACAAACTCTCTTTCTTGGGGTCCTGAAGCAACCTGATTTTCCCAGTCTACTTGCATATTGAAATCCCCCATCACCACAGTGGCATTACCTTTGTTACATGCCAGTTTTAACTCCTGCTGCAACTTGCACCCTACATCCCGGCTACTATTTGGGGGCCTGTAGATAACACCAATTAGTGTCTTCTTGCCTTTACAATTCCTCAACTCAATCCACAGTGACTCTACCTCGTCAGTGCCTATGTCTTCCCTCGCAAGGGACTGAATTCCATCCCTCACCAGCAGAGCTACCCCCCCTCCTCTCCCCACCTGCCTGTCCTTTCTATAGGATGTATAACCCTGAATATTAAGTTCCCAGGCCCGATCCTTCTGCAGCCACGTCTCAGTAATCCCCACAATGTTATATCTACCAACCTCTAACTGAGCCTCAAGCTCATCTACTTTACTTCTTATACTTCGCGCATTCAAATACAGTACTTTTAATTCCTTACACATCTCACCTTTCACATCGATCCCTATTACGCTTGGCCATACTCTCCTATCCCTTTGTGAGCTTCCTTTCCCGTTAATTCTGGGGTCATTAACCATCCCTTTACTCTCTTTCCCTTTAACTCCGTCCTCGACTATCCCATTTGACACCCCACCCCCCTTATTCAGTTTAAAACCATCCGTGTAGCAGTGGCAAACCTGCCTGCCAGAATGCTGGTCCCCCACCTGTTAACATGCAATCCGTCCCTTTTGTACAGTTCCCCCTTACTCCAAAACAGATCCCAGTGATCTAACAATCTAAATCCTTGCCCCCTGCACCAACTCCTCAGCCACACATTCGGGTCCCGTATCTCCCTTTTCCTGCTCTCGCCAGCACGAGGAACTGGAAGCAAACCGGAGATAACCACCCTGGAAGTCCTGCTTTCAGCATTTTTCCGAGCTCTCTAAAGTCACGCTTCAGAATATTCATCCCCTCCTTTCCGACATCGTTTGTGCCGACATGCGCTACCACTTCCGGCTGTTCACATTCACCCTTGAGGATTTTCTGCACTCTGTCCGTGACATCCTGGATCCTGGCACCAGGAAGGCAGCACACCATCCTCGAATCCCGTCTGTTGCCGCAGAAACCCCTGTCAGTACCTCTCACAATGGAGTCTCCAACTACAATGGCGTTGCCTGACGTTGGCCTCTTTGGTTTTGGCTCTACAGCCCTTTTTGCTTCGCAAGCCAGTCCGCCGCTCAGTGTGATAACGTCTGCTGTCCCGACAGCTTCTAAGTGGGTGAACCTGTTCTTAAGAGGTACAACACCCGGGGACCTTTGCATTCCATGCTTCCCTCCCTTTCTCACCGTCACCCACCTTCTCTCTTCCAGTACCTTAGGTGTAACAATCTTACTGTAGGACTTGTCGAAGAATGACACAGTTTCTCGGACGAACTCGAGGTCATCCACTTGTTTCTCCAGTTCCCCAACACGGTCCTTCAGGAGCTGTACCTGGATGCACTTCTCACACATGTAGCAGCCAGAGTCAGCAGCAGTGTCCTTGACCTCCCACATACAGCAAGCATCGCACTGAATCAGCTTGCTTGACATCTCCTTCTTTCGTCTCTCCCTCTCCAGCTTGTTTTTTTGCCACCTTGTTTTTGCCACCAAAGTGGATAACCTCACATTTATTTATATTATACTGCATCTGCCACGCATCTGCCCACTCACTCAACCTGTCCAGGTCACCCTGGAACCTCCTAACATCCTCTTGGCAGTGTGACCTGTGAGACGTTTTCACCCAGAGAGTTGTGAATTTATGGAATTCCCTGCCACGGAGGGCAGTGGAGGCCAAATCACTGGATGGATTTAAGAGAGAGTTAGATAGAGCTCTAGGGGCTAGTGGAGTCAAGGGATATGGGGAGAAGGCAGGCACGGGTTATTGATAGGGGACGATCAGCCATGATCACAATGAATGGCGGTGCTGGCTCGAAGGGCCAAATGGCCTCCTCCTGCACCTATTTTCTATGTTTCCAGTGTTTTGCGTAGCCTCCTCTCCTCAGCCTCCTTGCCAAAGACTCTCGAGCTAAAGACTCGCACGTTTCTCACAAGGCACTTCCCTCACAAGGCCGCTCCCTAAGAGCCGTCCTGCTTATATTGACTGATAAATTGCCTAATTTACCAATTTACAAACCAAATTCCTCAGTTTTAAACTGTTTTCCCCCTCTGACTCACTTCTAACTCTCTTCCACTCAGGCTAGAGCCAATCAGTGCTTTCTCCTGCTTCTCGTTCTTGCTGTTGCTTCAAAATCCACGGGAGCTCTGAGTTAAGGGTGTTAAGAGTCCAGGGATGAGTGCAGGAGTGTGCTCCTCACATTCCAAATACTAACCCAGAAGGCTGCAACCCAACTCTGAGCACCTCTACATCACCCTCCATACCTCCGGGCAACCCCGACTCAACCCTCAAAACTCCTACCCTAAACCACACCCATCATGGAAAACAAAATATCATCCCCAATGCTCGAATCCCAGCCCTAACCCAATCCTAACCTAACCCTCTTCACCCCATCAAACGGTGGTGGAGGCAGATTCTCTGGATGCTTTCAAGAGAGAGCTAGATAGAGCTCGAGGAGTCGGGATATAGGGAGAAGGCTGGAACGGGGTACTGATTGGGAATGATCAGCCATGATCACATTGAATGGCGGTGCTGGCTCAAAGGGCGGAATGGCCTACTCCTGCACCTATTGTCTATTGTCAAACTGCACCTTATTCTATGTAGAAATTGGACAGTGTATTCTTGCAGGGGAGTATGGAAGCGATGCAATTTAAAATAAGTTTTGAAGTATGATTTTCTAATGATTGCAAATGTTATTTTCAGATCATGATGCCCGTCCGTGGGTTTCCAAGCTGAGGAATGGTCATTGAGAGGCAACATTGAATGGTTTAACAGTCGTCAATACGCCAAAAGACCATGCAACCCTGATTTGGATCACTGTTTACAGAGCGTACTGGGGCAGCAGCTGATATTACCAGAGTAGTTTCCAATGAACTATGATCTCTGCCTTGAGAAGGAAATTTTCTCAAAGCCAAGCAGCTGGGAGGAGGTCTTGCAGTGATTTCCCACTCTGTTTTGTACAATAATCTCTTGTTTGTAATTGTGTATAAATGAGTTGCCAGATTTTACAGAGTGAACGACATCATACTGTTCAATTTATAACAGGAATTTCAAGCTGTTTCTTTTAATCTGTTATTTATGGTTTTGAGGCAAAATGCCACAAGGTGCTGCTGGGGAATGCGTCTGTGGATGTGGAACATGGCATCATTTAGCTGGTGATGAGGCAGGTGATTGAACACCTGAATTGCTACTCACACTACTTGGCTAAGGTCGTGGAAAAGATGCTGATGCCCGTTGCCTGGTGATGATAAAACAGTACAATGTGGCTTGGTATGTGTCTACTTTGGATGGTAAAATTGATCAAGAATGGCAAACAGTTATTATCTTCCACAACCATGGGCAGGTTTTGAGTCAGATAATTCCTGGTTCCAAGAGGAACCTTTACTGATTATTGATTTTTTCTCCAAAATGGACCAAAATATGCTTCTTGGTGAGAAAGGATGCAAAGGCAATGCTTTTTGATATAACTGTCCTTTTATTTTTTATCTGTTGTTCTCATTGCTCTCACTAAGGGCCCGTGTACACTGTCAACTTTTTGTAAATGACTTGCTTAAGCATCAAACAGTAGCAAAGCTAAGAGAGCAAATGTTGAAAATGTGCAGCAGATCAGTTATCAGTTGAAAGCAGTTTTTGTCACTTCATTCCCACGTTTCCAGCATTCAAGAAGGGGCCAATTATTCCTCGCATATTCCCTGCTTCAACTTTGCCAGCTGTAAGCCTACATATTTAAATTGTAATTAAAAATACTCTTCCCTTTTACCCAGCAACTCCACAAACCCACAATCAACCTGGCTACTGTCCTGTAAAGGGGACAAATGTAGAACATCGGTGTTTTGTTTTCTGAATGTGTAACATGTACTGGTGTGCCATGGTGCTCTGTTCATTTAGACTGTTCATAGCACATTATAGTAACAAGAGGTTCTTTGAAGTATCGGACACTTCTGTCAAAGCATTGCTACAAAATGCAATCACACTGTTATGTCACACTGTACTCCTTGTTGTGTTGCTGTGTAGATGATGTTATTTAACACGAGGTTTTACGTTTCACAGTAAACTAGGTCATTTTTGTAAATTTGTGTTTAAAATTATTTTAATGGAGTTGTATCGCTTTGTTTGTTTCATCTCTCTACATTGCTGCTCACATTTTCAAAAATATGGTCCTTGTGTGGTAAAGGGAATAAAATGGACATCAGCCCAAAGAAGAAATCGGCGACGTTTCGGGTCAAGACCCTTTTTCAGACTGATGTCGGGGGGGGGGTGGGGGGGGGGGGGGGGGGGGGAACGGAAAAAAGAGAGGAACAGGCGGAAGCAGTTGGTTGTGGGACAGCCGGGCAGCGGAAGGAAGGAGATGTGAATTGGCCAGATAGACTGGCAGGTGATTCTTAAAGGGTTGACAGTGGATGTGCAATGGAAGGTATTTAAAGACTGCATGGATGAAGTACAAAAATTGTTCATACCAGTTTGGCAAAAGAATAAATGATGGAAGGTGGTGCATCCATGGATAACAAGGGAAATCAGGGATAGTATAAAAACAAAAGATGAGGCATACAAATTGGCCAGAAAAAGCAGCCTACCGGAGGACTGGGAGAAATTCAGAATCCAGCAGAGGAGGACAAAGGGCTTAATTAGGAAAGGGAAAATTGATTATGAAAGGAAACTGGCAGGGAACATAAAAACTGACTGCAAAGTTTTTATAGATATGTGAAGAGAAAGGGACTAGTTAAAACAAATGTCGGAAATAGGAGTGCAACGGGGGTCAAATAAGATGGAGGAACTGAGTGAAATCCAGGTTAGCCGGGAGGTGGTGTTGGGTAAATTGAACGGATTGCAGGCCGATAAATCCCCAGGGCCAGATAGTCTGCATCCCAGATTACTCAAGGTGGTAGCCACAGAAATAGTGGATGCATTAGTGATAATTTTTCAAAATTCCTTAGATTCTGGAGTAGTTCCTGAGGATTGGAGGGTAGCTAATGTAATCCCACTTTTTAAAAAAGGAGGGAGAGAGAAAGCGGGGAATTACAGACCAGTTAGTCTAACATCGGTAGTGGGGAAACTGCTAGAGTCAGTTATTAAAGATGGGATAGCAGCGCATTTGGAAAGTGGTGAAATCATTGGACAAAGTCAGCATGGATTTACGAAAGGTAAATCATGTCTGACAAATCTGATAGAATTTTTCGAGGATGTAACTAGTAGAGTGGATAAGGGAGAACCAGTGGATGTGTTATATCTAGACCTTCAGAAGGTTTTCAACAAGGTCCCGCATAAGAGATTACCATACAAACTTAAAGCACACGGTATTGGGGGTTCAGTATTGATGTGGATAGAGAACTGGCTAGCAGACAGGAAGCAAAGGGTAGGAGTAAACGGATCCTTTTCAGAATGGCAGGCAGTGACTAGTGGGGTGCCGCAAGGTTCAGTGCTGGGACCCCAGCTATTTACAATATATATTAATGATTTGGACGAGGGAATTCAATGCAACATCTCCAAATTTGCAGATGACACCAAGCTGGGGGGTATAGTTAGGTGTGAGGAGGATGCTTGGAGGCTGCAGGGTGATTTGGATAGGCTGAGTGAATGGGCAGATGCATGGCAGATGCAGTATAATGTGGATAAATGTGAGGTGGCAAAAACATGAGGGTAGACTATTATCTGAATGGTGGCAGATTAGGAAAAGGGGAGATGCAACGAGACCTGGGTGTCATGGTACACCAGTCATTGAAAGTAGGCATGCAGGTGCAGCAGGCAGTGAAGAAAGCAAATGGTATGTTAGCACTCATAGCGAAAGGATTTGAGTATAGGAGCAGGGAGGTTCTACTGCAGTTGTACAGGGTTTTGGTGAGGCCACACCTGGAGTATTGCGTACAGTTTTGGTCTCCAGATCTGAGGAAACACATTCTTGCCATAGAGGGGTACAGTGAAGATTCACCAGACTGATTCCTGGGATGTCAGGACTTTCATATGAGGAAAGACTGGATAGACTCAGCTTGTACTCGCTGGAATTTAGAAGATTGAAGGTGGATCTTATAGAAACTTACAAAATTCTTAAGGGGTTGGACAAGCTAGATGCTGGAAGATTGTTCCCGATGTTGGGGGAGTCCAGAACAAGGGGTCACAGTCTAAGGATAAGGGGGAATTCCTTTAGGACCGAGATGAGGAAAACATTCTTTACACACAGAGTGGTGAGTCTCTGGAATTCTCTGCCACAGAAGGTAGTTGAGGCCAGTTCATTGGCTATATTTAAGAGGGCATTAGATGTGGCACTTGTGGCTAAAGGGATCAGCGGGTATGGAGAGAAGGCAGGTACGGGATACTGAGTTGGATGATCAGCCATGATCACATTGAATGGCGGTGCAGGCTCGAAGGGCCGAATGGCCTACTCCTGCACCTATTTTTCTATGTTTCTATGTTTCTATGTAATGGTTCGATTTTCTACAAAAAAGGTAAAGACATGCACATCGCAGACACTCTATCTTCAGCACCACCCATGTGAACAAGATGAATTCTCCGTTCTGAAAGTTTCATTCATTCCAACTGATCGCCTGCACCGCCTCGCCGAATACACTGCCGCAGACAAAACCTCCCAGCTACTAACTTCGATCATCAAAGGCGGGCGGCCAAACAAACAGTCCAACACTCCTTCCAAACTGCGACCCTACTTTTTGTACTGCAGGACGGAGTGATAGTAAAGGGTCACAAGACGGTCATCACCCCCCCCCCCCCCCCCCCCCCCCCCCCTCTGCGAAATGAGTATTGTGAGGAGATCCACGGTGGCCACCCAGGTGTGGAGGCCACCATACAGCGCGCTAAAGAATAGGGGCAGATAGGGAGGGTCAGAGGGAGGGGGCAGAGAGGGAGGGGGCGGAGAGGGAGAGGGGCAGAGAGGGAGGGGGAGAGAGGGAGGGGGTGTCAGAGAGGGAGGGAGGGGGCAGAGAGGATGGGAGCAGAGAGGGGGAGCAGAGGGGGAGGGGGCAGAGAGGGAAGAGGGAGAGATGGAGGGAGGGGAGTAGAAGGGGAAGGGGAGGACAGAGGGGGAAGGGGGGGCAGAGTGTGAGGGGGATGAATGGGAGGGGGTTCAGAGAGGGAAGGGTCAGAGAGGGAAGGGGGCGGGGGGGCAGAGAGGGAATGGGGCAGAGAGGGAGGGGGCAGAGAGGGAGGGGGGCAGAGAGGGAGGGGGCAGAGAGGGAGGGTAGAGGGAGATTGGCAGAGCGGGGGGGTGGGGGGGTAGAGACCCCACCCCATCTCCCTCCTCCTCATTTCCCTCATCCATATAACCATATAACCATATAACAATTACAGCACGGAAACAGGCCTTCTCGGCCCTTCCGGTCCGTGCCGACCATTCATTTCCCCTAGTCCCATCTACCTGAGCTAAGACCATACCCCTCCATTCCCTTCCAGTCCATATACCTATCCACTTTACTTTTAAATGTTAAAATCGATGCTGCCTCCACCACTTCTGCAGGAAGATCATTCCACACAGCCACCACTCTCTGAGTAAAGAAGTTCCCCCTCATGTTACCCCTAAACTTCTGTCCCTTAATTCTCATGTCATGATCTCTTGTTTGAATCTTTCCTACCCTCAATGGGAAAAGCTTATCCACGTCAACTCTGTCTATCCCTTTCATCATTTTAAAGACCTATTACGTACTATTTTGATTTGTCCTGCCAAGATGTAGCACCTCACACTTATCAGCATTAAATTCCATCTGCCATCTTTCAGCCCATTCTTCCAAATGGCCCAAATCTCTCTGTAGGCTTTGAAAATCGATTTAATTATCCACAGCACCACCTATCTTAGTATCATCTGCATACTTACTTATCCAATTTTCCACCCCCTCATCTACATGACAAACAACAGTGGACCCAACACAGATCCCTGAGGCACCCCACCGGTCACCGGCTTCCAACCTGACAAACAGCCATCCACCATTACTCTCTGGCATCTCCCATTCAGCCACTGTTGAATCCATCTTGCTACTCCGCCATTAACACTCAAAGATTGAACCTTCTTAACCAACCTTCCATGGGGAACCTTATCAAAGGCCTTACTGAAATCCATGTAGACAACATCCACTGCTTTACCCTCATCAATTTCCCTAGTAACCTCTTCTAAGTATTCTCTAAGTATCCTTTCCATTAATTTGCCCACCACTGACGTCAAACTAACAGGTCTATTCACAGGTCATCCTCCTCTCCTCACTCCCATTCCCTGCCGCAGTAGCTACCCAGGTCGTAGGGCAGCGCCTGGAACTCGGCCTGGTTCTCGTACTCAACCCGGCCCTCGCTGTAGACTTCAGCCGTCAGCTCAGCCGCTGCATGGTCTCCAGTCCAGGCCCCGACTTCATCTCCGGGCTCGTCCCTGACCCCGGCTCATCCGTGCTTCCACTGGCGGCTTTTTCTTCGGCGCTGGTCACAGCCCCGAGCTTGGCCTTCACTCCAGCTGCAGGCTCTGGTCCAGCCCAGGCCCAGTCGCCATGCTCGGCCAGTGGGCGGGCGTCGACCCAAGGACCTGGCTTGCGAGTGGATCGATGCTTTTGTGTTTTGAGCGCTTGAGTGCCCCACCCACGCAGAATGTCCCATCATGCCTTGCAAGTCAATTGTGAGATCAGTCTGATTTTTTATCCTTCGAAATTAGAACTTTGAAAACTTTAATATTTTGAAGCTGTTTTTAAAAGATTAGTAACTTCAGAAATATAGGTTGAAATGCGACGGGAAGATATTTAGTCGGCTGCATAAGTGTGTGAAAATGGGAAGGCTGTGGCCTACCGTTTGGAAGAAGTTACACATTAAGGAGATTATGAGAAAGCCAACACAACCCTGCAAACACACAGACATTTAGAATGTTAGAACAGTTTTAGTATAATACTGGACTAAGTGGCAGCCATTGGATCCCTGTCACACGGGAGGCCTGGTCCACCAACGCAACCCATTCCCCAACGCAATTTTCCACCATTCACCCGTTCCCCCAATGCAACCCATTCCCCCAATGCAATATTGCACCACTCACACATAGCCCCCAACTGCGCAGGCACAGCTCATTTCCCTTCATCCCCCAGAGCTCCAATCCCCTCCTCTTCACCCTCCCTCTTCTTTCCCTTCTTCTTTCCCCTCTCCTCCCCCCTCCCCAATCCCTCCCTCTCTTTTCCACTACCCTCAATCACTCCCTCCCTCCATAACTCCACTCCCCTCCATACCCACCTTTTATCCCTCTATCCCCCACTCCTCCCCTTCCCCGATCCCCCCCACTATCCCCCGTGACCTCCCCCACTGCCATCCTCTCCCTCTATTCCCCACTCCCTACCTCCCTATTCCCCCTCCTCTCCCTCTATTCCCTCTCCTCCCCTCCTCTCTCTACCCCTTACTTTCCCTCCCTACCCCTTCCTCTCCCTCAATCCCCCCACTCTCCATCCTCACCTCCCTGGGATCTTTTCCCACTCCTCGACCCTTCCACCAATCCCTCCCTCACCTCTCCCTCCCTCTCCTTTCCCCTACCCTCAGTTACTCCCTCCATCCATAAAAAGCAGCATCTGCAGTTCCTTCTCCTCAGCCTCCTGTGTTCCATGGAATAAAGTCCCAGCCTGCTCAACTTCTACCTATAGCTCAGGCCCTTGAGTCTTAGCTACATCCTCGTAAATCTTCTCTGCACTCTTTCTAGCTTAGCCTACTTAGTGGTTAATAGTCCACTTAAGTGTTATAAATTCTCTTTGATGCTACGAAGTTTGGAGTTAAATCTCTTCTTGAGAGAGGACTTAAAAGTTTTAGCACCAGAGTTTTAGCTGCCTGACCCGTTGGGTTACTCCAGCACCTTGTTGTTTTTTTTTGTAAACCAGCACTTTGTTTCCACTGTTATGACGGCTAGTTGATTTAATGAGGAATTTTACCATTCATATTGGAATGAGTAGACTAAAAAGTGGTGGATTTTGGAGTATCTACATAATTTTCTGCAACAATAAAACTGTGGGCCACAAGGGGGCAGGCTATATTTTGCAATGCATTACCGACAAAATGTATTCTAACGAGGTTGGAACGTTTAACTAATACCAGTCACATTGTGGTTGAGTTCACTGAATGAAAGGGAGGAACAGCCTGATGTGATCCAGGCATCTTCCACGCTATGACACCATGGTCCGTGGAGCAACTGGATAAATCTGACGGTAATGTGAAATTAGATCAGAGGGAGGTGCTCTTAATGCTATTTAATGTGACGTGGAACTGATGGCTGCCCTGAAGTGGTCCGAGCGTTTCTTGCCAAGAAACCGTCATCGTTGATGAAAGAAGCAAAGGGCAACATGAAATGAAAGAAATATGGACTAGAATACCAGCAAGCATTTAATCACGTGTCCCCATGAATGGTTACTGTGGGAAATAATGACATGGTGGAAGAAACAAAGTATTGGAATGGAAAGGATAGGTGATGTTTAGGGTTGGGACCCTTCTTCAGACTTATGCGGGGGGGGGGGGGTGGAGGGGTGGGTGGGGGGTGGGGGTGGGGGGAAATGTGAGGGGGGGGGGAGGATAAAGCATAGCAGGTAATCCAGGGGGATTTGAGGGCAGGTTGGACGTTAGTGGAAAGGTAATGAAATCAACGAGTTCTTAATCCAGGTGAAAGGTTCAAAGTTATAGTTATAGAATCACACCGCACGGATTGTTGATTAGTACTGGTGTCAGGGGTTATGGAGAGAAAGCAGGAGAATGGGGTTGAGAGGGAAAGATAGATCAGCCATGACTGAAAGGTGGTGTACACTTGATGGGCCAAATGGCCTAGTTCTGCTCCTATTACTTATGAAATTGGTATTCTGGCCAATCTTGTCCATGCCAACTGTGATGCCGCTCTGCGCTAACCACATTTGCCTGCCTAAGGCCTGTGCCCCTTGACAACTTTCACATCTAAGTCCAAATGCCTTTGTAATTGTTCCTTCCTCTATCACCACCTCTGCCCGTTCCAGATAACAACCACCCTTCACGTGATAAAATTGCCTCTATTTCTCCCCACTAGCCTTAAACATATGCCTTTTGTTTCAAGAGTCTTCTCGGCTCCCTCTAGTCTGAAAAGCAGGAGATCACAAATATTTTTCCGTGAATAGTAAAAATGAAGAAGCAAATAGAGCAATAAATACTCGAGATAAGATTTCTTCCATATCACGATTTTTAAAGGAAGTCAGACATGACGGAATTATGCCACACTATGCATGTCAGTATATGTTATGTGTGTTTATACATGTATCATACCCTAGTTTTAATAGCAGAATGTTTGTAGATATTATGCATTATATGGCAGTTGGTAGAGCTGCTTCCACACAGCACCAGAGGCCTGGGTTCAATCCTGACCTTGGGTGCTGTCTGTGGGGAGTTTCCACGTTCTCCAAATGATGTCCTTCACGTGCTCCGGTTTCCTCCTACATACTAAAGACATGCGGGATTGTTGGTTAATTGGCCCTCTTTAAATTGCCCTTAGTTTGTAGGTAGTGGATGAGAAAGGGGGATAACATAGAAATAGTGTGAACGGGTGATCAATGATCATCATGAACTCGTTGAGCTGAAGGGCCAGTTTCCATAGATAGACACAAAATGCTGGAGTAACTCAGCAGGACAGGCAGCATCTCTGGAGAGAAGGAATGAGTGACATTTTGGGTCGAGAGTCTTCTTCGTTGGGTCTCGACCCGAAACGTCACCAATTCCTTCTCTCCAAAGATGCTGCCTGCCCCGTTGAGTTACTCAAGCATTTTGTGTTTATCTTCAGTATCTGCAGTTCCTTCCTACACGGGCCAGTTACCACGCTGTATCTCTAATCTAAGATTAAACTAAGTCAGGGTATGAATAACAGTGATAGAGTAACAGGGGATACTGTCATTCAAACATGGACACGGAGCCTTTGGCCCACATCAAGCAGCAGGAATGTTTACATGAGTAGCCGGCGACTGAGTGTGACTGACTGCAGACACACTATTGACATTGTACAGATTACTGTGTCTGTGAGACTCAAGCAGAACATTCCTCAGGATTTATTATATAACACGTCAGGTGTTGCCTTGACATGCACATATACATAATGTCAATTGTAAGTTAAAACAGTCCTACACACCTTGGCTTTTCAATGGTGAGGCTGGGGGTATTAACTCTGCACCTCATGGCGGCTCTTTGACGTCTCCAGAGGTTGAATTTTAACCAGTATGAAGCAGAAAGAAAGAAAAGGATGAAAAGACACAAAGTTCTGGAGTAACTCAGGTCTGGCAGCATCTCTGGATTACATGGATAGGCGATGTTTGAGTCAGGACCCTTACAGTTGCCCGAAGAAGAGTCCTGATCCAAAACATCATCTCTCCATGTTGTCTAGTGATGCTGCCTGACCTGCTGAGCTACTATAGCACTTTGTGTATTTTTTTGTATAGACCAACATCTGCAGTTCTGCGTATGTCCAAGAATGGGATATCCTCAGCTGACCACCAGAGGCAGCAGGGAGCACGATCTCTGCTCCTTATATGAACCCTGCGCCTCCAGTAAAATTTAATGTACCTCAAATAAATGTAATGGAAGGACAAGCCGTTAATCTGCAAAATCTTGCCCTTCATCAGCTTTCATAGTATCTAAAAATAACGTGTTTATTGGAACTGAATCTTTGAAGACTGCAAAATGTGCTCAAATTGTTTTGTTGAGGTTGTGGTTGTGAAATTGAGAGCAAGGTGGCATTGATTAGAGGAAAGTAGTTAAAAATGTAAAAAGCAGAGAGAAGGAGATTAAATATTGACCTTAAAGGAACCGAGTTATGGAGATTGTTTGACCTTTGCTCACTGCCTGTACTGCCTCTCGTTTTTATGGGGTTGTATGCACACAAGCAGTGGTTCTGTTTTTGTATGTGTTTCAAAGCCTTTTGCAGCTTTACCTCCAGTCCATTATTGAAGTCAGGTTGCTTTTAAAAGCAAAGTTTTCATTAAGTGGAGGATCAAAGCTACCTGTCATCGTAAATTTAGCCAACTTGCGAAATGTTGACATTGTCATTATAGTTGTGCCATTCTACCTTATTTTCCAGTCACTTCATAGTTCTTTACAAGGCAACAAAGGAGCCTGCTACCAAATCTGACTCTAACACTCTCCAGGTCTCGGTTTGCTGGGAATCCATACAGGAACTCGCAGTTTGAAATAAAATCGTAAAATGTTGGAATTGTGTAATTTCTGAAACATTGAAGAGCCACAATTAAATGTGAGCCATCTCTCTTCAATTCCAATGCTAGTAGTTCTATTTTATTTTGATATCTGACTAATATCCCACTTCTCTCGCCAGGTTTGTCCAAGTTTTGTGGGGACTGCTTTGAATGTCCCATTGTGTTAGAAAGAACTGCAGATGCTGGTTTAAATTGAAGGTAGACACAAAATGCTGGAGTAACTCAGTGGGACAGACTGCATCTCAGTGGAGAAGGAATGGATGACGTTTCAGGTTGAGACCCTCCTTCAGACTGAAAAAGAGTCTCAACCCGAAACGTCGCCCATTCCTTCTCTCCTGAGATGCTGCCTGTCTCGCTGAGTTGCTCCAGCATTTTGTGTCTACATTGTTCTTGCTGGCTTTTGAAGTAAAACACAGAATGGAAACCAAACTGAAACATTTACATGAATGTGTGAGCACTTACGTGTCTTTCCAGCGACAAAGTCCAATTAAAGACAGTTCAAAGATCTCCAATTAGGTAGATAGGAAACCAGGACCACACTCTATCTGGCGAGAGGACAGTTCAGTTGCCTAATAATAGCTGGGAAGAAACTGATTGATCTGCAGGGATTGATAAGGACCATGTGCAAGTAATGGTCTTGGCATCACGTCCGGCACAGACATTGTGTGTGCACTATTCTATGTTTGAGGATTGGCCCATCGTGTCAATGCTAAATCACTGATAGAATGGTTGTATTAATTCTGCACCTTTCCTGTTTATCCATAATCCTGTAAATTTGGGATTGGTATTGGATTATTTCAGTGGAATAATTTCACGAGAGAAAGTTAGAAACAAATCTGTTTTAAGTTACAGGGAAAGGGGTGAAGCTATATAGAGAGGGTGAAGGAACATTTAATAATATTTTAACATTTTAGAGATACAGCATGGAAACAGGCTCTTCGACCCACCGATCCACTCCAACCAACTATCTATACACTAGTTCTATATGATCCCACTTTTTCATCCAATTAACCTACAAACCTGCACGTTTTTGGAATGTGAGAGGAAACCGGAGCACCCAAAGGAAACCCAAGCAATCACAGGATGAACATGCAAACTCCACATACAAAGCACCCAAGTCAAGATCGAACCATGTCTCTGGCACAGGGGAGAAACTGAACAATCGAGCCACCTGAGAGCTGTAAGAGCTTGCTAATCACAGCTGATCTGGCTGGAGAGGTCAGTATCAGTAGATGAGCAAGGGCACAGGAGAGTGGAGGAAAATCAGTGGATCAGTGCAAGACGACATATGGCAGGTTCTGTAAATCTGAAATAAAATCAAACACTTCAAAAATATTCAGAAGAGCAGGCAGCATCCGTGGAGAGAGTGAAACAGAGTTTAAGTTATAGGTTGCTCAGATTTATTAGAGGAAGGAATGAATAGAAAGGCAGAATCAAGCAATTTAATATCATATTTATATCATATAATTTTAAATATAGAAACACCAACGACAGAAGCATTTAGAAGGGACTGGGAACAAGAGTTATTGATAAAAATTCCGAACAACAGATGGGAAAAAAATCTATTATATGTACATAAATTTTCGACTAACCTAATTCAATTAAACATTTTACACAGACTATATTACTCGAAAACTAGACTGAATAAAATATTTCCAAATGTTTCCCCCATCTGTAATAAAAGTCTAACTCAAAATGCCACTATAGCACATCCCTTTGTCTCTTGTACAAAACTGCATACATTTTGGAATGAAATTTTTGGAACTTTTACAAAACTATTGAACGCAAAATTGCACCCCAATACAGAACTGATTATCTTTGGATCAATGGAAGAGGGAAGTAAATTACCTACGTTCCAAGAAGCTCTTCTTAATTATGGTTTAATAACAGCAAAAAAACTTATACTCAAATTCTGGAAAAATGCAACCACGCCAACATTCAAAATGTGGATTTCATATATGTCGGAAACGCTACATCTTGAAGAAATGAGATTCCTCCTACTAGGCAAAGTAGACCAATTCTTAAAGTCTTGGTCTCCTTTTATCGACTTTTCACAAGCATATGGTGCAACATAACACAACCTTAGAAATTAATTGGTTCAGAACCGGGTGACGGATGGGCAAAAGTATGAAATGGGTATATGTCTCCTAATTTGTCTTTCCTCTTTCTCTTTTTCTCTCAATCTTCTTAGCTTTTTATCTCTGCTCTTTATCTCTTTTGCTATCTGTTTCTACTCACTTGTCTATCTATTTTGACATTTTTTATTTCCCTTTTACTTTCACTGTTCTTTTATTATCAAATTAAAAACACGAAGTTGTACAAGAATGGTAATGTGTATGTATGTATTAGGTACTTAGGTGCCACACTACTGCACTTACTTCTAACAAAAACAAAATTTTAAAAAAGAAGGAAAAAAAAGAGAAACAAGGCAAAAATAGTTCAATACATTTTTTTTTAAAGTTATAGGTTGCTGAGGAAGACAGTGCTGGAGTAACTCCTTGGGTCAGGCAGCATCTCAGGAAAACATGGACAGGCGATGTTTCAGGTCGGGACCCTTCTTTTGTTCTTTTGAGATGCTGCCGGACCCATTGAGCTACTCCAAAACTTTTGTGAACCGGGATCTGTAGTTCTTTAACAAACTTAAATGGCTGAATATATGAAATTGTTCAATGTTAAATCTTTACAGCTGTAATGTGGGCAGTCAGAAGACATAGTTGCTGCTTAATGCATTGGGTTCATTGGAACAGTATCAGAAATCAAAGACAAAGAGAGCAGAATGGGTTGGAAATTATCCTTATTGCTGTCTACATACAGTGGCTTGCAAAAGTATTCATACCCCTTGAACTTTTCCACATTTTGTCACGTTACAACCACAAATATAAATGTATTTTATTGGGATTTTATGTGATAGACCAACACAAAGTGGTGCATCATTGTGAAATGGAAGGAAAATGATACATGGTTTCCAAATTTTATTACAAATAAAAAACTGAAAAGTGTGGCGTGCAAAAGTATTCAGCCTCCCTGAGTCAATACTTTGTACAACCACCTTTCGCTGCAATTGCAGCTGCAAATCTTTTGGGGTATGTCTCTACCAGCTTTGCACATCTAGAGGCGGAAAATTTTGCCTATTCTTCTTTGCAAAATAGCTCAAGCTCAGTCAGATTGGATGGAGAGCGTCTGTGAACAGCAATTTTCTAGTCTTGCTAGCGATTCTCAATTGGATTTAGGTCTGGACTTTGACTGTGCCATTCCGGAAGTGGCTGCGCTGACTGGCAGCTGCAGCTCACCTGCAGTCCGTCTGTTTTTTTCTTTTTTTTAGTCGTAGTCTCTCCCTTTGAGGGGATGCGTGTCCCCCGCACCGTCTGTGCTGGGGCCTAATGGTGGAGCTGTGGTGGCGGCCTGGTTCGCAGCTACGGTGCTCCAGCGGCGGCAGTCCAGCTTGGAGCTGCGGTGCTCCAGCGGTGGCGGAGGCCTGGATCGCCTCAGCACAGAGGGAGAACTAGGAGGGAGGAAGACAGGGACTTAAGACTTTTGCCTTCCACCACAGTGAGGAGGTGCCTGGTGAACTCATTGTGGTGGATGTTGGATATGTGTTTATTGTGTGTTTTGTTTTTATTATATGTATGACTGTATGGTAACAATTTCGTTCCGACCGTAAGGTCTGAATGACAATAAAGGAATCTAATCTAATCTAATCTAACACATGAATATGCTTTGATCTAAACCATTCCATTGTAGCTCTGGCTGTATGTTTAGGGCCATTGTCCTGCTGGAAGGTGAACCTCCGCCCCAGTCTCAAGTCTTTTGCAGACTCTAACAGGTTTACTTCCAAGATTGCCCTGTATTTGGCTCCATCCATCTTCCCATCAACTCTGACCAGCTTCCCTGTCCCTGCTGAAGAAAAGCATCCCCACAGCATGATGCTGCCACCACCATGTTTCACAGTGGGGATGGTGTGTTCAGGGTGATGTGCAGTGTTAGTTTTCTGCCACACATAGCGTTTTGCATTTAGGCCAAAAACTTCAATTTTGGTCTCATCAGACCAGAGCACCTTCCTCCACATGTTTGCTGTGTCCCCCACATGGTTTGTGGCAAACTGCAAACAGGACTTCTTATGGCTTTGTTTCAACAATGGCTTTCTTCTTGCCACACTTCCATAAAGGCCCGATTTGTGGAGTGCACGACTACTAGTTGTCCTGTCGACAGATTCTCCCACCTGAGCTGTGGATCTCTGCAGCTCCTCCAGAGTTACTAAGGGCCTCTTGGCTGCTTCTCTGATCAATACTCTCCTTGCCCGGCCTGTCAGTTTAGGTGGATGGCCATGTCTTGATAGGTTTGTAGTTGTGCCATACTCTTTGCATTATCGGATGATGGATTGAACAGTGCTCCGTGAGATGTTCAAAGCTTGGGATATTTTTTTATAACCTAACCCTGCTTTAAACTTCTCCACCACTTTATCCCTGACCTGTCTGGTGTGTTCCTTGGGCTTCATGATGCTGTTTGTCCACTAATGTCCTCTAACAAACCTCTGAGGCCTTCACAGAACAGCTGTATTTATACTGAGATTAGATTACACACAAGTGGACTCTATTTACTTATCAGGTGACTTCTGAAGGCAATTGGTTGCACTGGATTTTATTTAGGGGTGTCAGAGTAAAGGGGACTGAATACCTTTGCATGCCACACTTTTCAGTTTCTTATTTGTCAAAAATTTGGAAACCATATATCATTTTCCTTTCACTTCACAATTATGCGCCACTTTGTGTTGGTCTATCACATAACATCCCAATAAAATACATTTACGTTTGTGGTTGTAACGTGATAAAATGTGGAAAAGTTCAAGGGGTATGAATACTTTTGCAAACCACTGTATGTATTGTTATCCAAACTCATTTTAATGTGATCCACTATGGCACAGTTTGGCATATTTATAAGAAAATATGAGTTAGCACTTGGTTTGCATTTGTTACCATAACAATTTTGACTCAGGAAAGGGAAGTTTTGAAAGAGGAATGGAACTGATACTGATCAAGGGGAGTTCTACCTCCCAGAAGTGCATCCTCTGCTTCCTGTCACACAGCCAAGTGCATATGCTTACTGACATGTTCTTCTTAATGCACAGAGTCCTTAACAAGTCTTCTCTGATATAAAATGTATTCCTAGAATCCATGAGTAGAGAGTGCAACACAGAATGTAAGAAATACTCAGACAGTCAGACCAAACCAACAGGCAGAGAGAAACAAAAGTTAATATTTCAGTTTAATGATCTTAGATCAGAACTGGAAAACGTTTTGGAAATTTTTTAACCAAATGCAGAGCTGTGCAGGGGTCAAAGTACAAACTGTTTGGTGTGTGATTGGGTGGAATGAGACATGAAAGGACAAATACAACAAAATTGAAACTTAGAAGGACATTGGAATAGACAAGGAAAGAGGCACAATGTTGGTGCAGAGGAGATGGAAATACAATTAACAAATCCATTAGCACCAACCGCACAGTGGCGCAGCACTGGAGTCAGAGACCCGGGTTCAATCCTGATTACAGGTGCTGTCTGCACAAAGTTTGTATATTCTCCCTGTGACTGCATGGGTTTTCTCTGGTTACCACTGTTTTCTATATTCTAAAGACGTGCAGGTTCTGGGTTAATTGGCATCTGTAAATTGCTCCTAGTGTGTAGGATAGAACTAGTGTACAGGTGATTGTTGGTAGGCGCGGACTCGATGGGCCGAAGGGCCTGTTTCCACGCTGTGTCTGAAGCAGTTAAAAACTGGAGATGTGATGAAGAACTGAAACTACTGATTTCAATATTGAGCCAGAAGGCAGTGAGAGTGCCCCATCTAATGATGAGGTGGTGATGAGAGAATCTGTCTCTACCCCAGTAACATTGCCATTTCTGGAGCAAAAACACCAAGGCATCAGGGAACATCAGCAGGGTAAGATGTATCTGATAATTGATGGTTTGGGTCGAGACCTTCCACCAGCACTACACTCTGTCTCCACAGATGCAGTTTACTTTTTGCACCAGATTCCTGCATCTGTAATCACTTGCATTGCCATTTCTGCATCTGTCGTGGCTGGTTCAGTGTCTGTTGGCCCCTACATACATGTCCTTGATACACATATTCCTGGCCGCACCAACACATCTCCAATCTTCCATTCACTTATATTCACCTGAAATTCTGATGCCTATTTCCTTGTACACATCTCGTCAAACTCAAACGTACTGTAACTCATCGATTACGCATCAACATTGGTCTGGAAATGTAAAGATTTTCATCCTTTGATTTTCATTCTCCCCATGAAATGAGAAAGACTATAATGTAAATAGGACTACTGGGGAAAAGTTGTAAATATGCATTGAAATCTTGGTGTCAATATATACAAACCAAGGCTGCCGTGCATGTGGATAATGTAAACAACAAGCTGCATAGTCAAGAGAGAGTTAGATTTAGCTCTTAGGGAATCAAGGGATATGGGGAAAAAGCTGGAACGGGGTAATGGTTTTGGATGATCAGCCATTATCATTTTGAATGGTGCTGCTGGCTCAAATAGCTGAATGTACAAACTCCGGACAGACAGTACCTCTGGTCAGGATTGAAACTGGGTCTCTGGCGCTGTAACACAGCAGCTCTACCGCTGTGCCACAGTGTTGCTCCATTTCACGTTAGCTATTGTTGGATCTACAAATTTAAAATGTGAAGATCCCAAATGTAATTGCTCTGCCACTGACAATGTGGCTTTAGCTGACTCTGTCTCTGGGCTTGGGAATTCCCAGCAAAAGCCATGTTTGAAACCTACTTTCCTTTACGACATTCCTAAACCTCATGAAGTTTTTGGTCCCCTGCCATAAAATGTGGGCTCATGTCATAAGTACATAAGTTCATGTTATAGGAGCAGATTTTGGCCATTTGGCCCATCATGTCTACTCTATCATCAGACAGTGCAGCGTAGGTTCATGAGATTGATCCCTGGGATGGCAGGACTGTCATATGAGGAAAGATTGAAGACTCGGCTTGTATTCACTGGAGTTTAGAAGGATGAGGGGGGATCTTATAGAAACATATAAAATTATAAAAGGACTGGACAAGCTAGATGCAGGAAAAATGTTCCCAATGTTGGGTGAGGTCAGAACCAGGGGCCACAGTCTTAGAATAAAGGGGAGGTCATTTAAGACTGAGGTGCGAAGAAACGTTTTCACCCAGAGAGTTGTGAATTTGTGGAATTCCCTGCCGCAGAGGGAAGTGGAGGCCAAATCACTGGATGGATTTAAGAGAGTTAGATAGAGCTCTAGGGGCTAGTGGAGTCAAGGGATATGGGGAGAAGGCAGGTACGGGTTATTAATTGGGGACGATCAGCCATGATCACAGTGAAAGGCAGTGCTGGCTCAAAGGGCCGAATGGCCTCCTCTTGCACCTATTTTCTATGTTTCTATGTTTATGTTTCTATGATGACTGATCTAACTTTCCCTCTCAACCCCATTCTCCTGCCTTCTCCCCATAACCTCGTTTCCCAATCAAGAATCTGTTAATTTCTGCTTTAAGAACACTAGATTCCAACACTATTTGAAGCACGTCTTGGACACCTTGCCACATTAAATACTATATAATATGTAAGTTGTTGTTGTCATTGCAAAATAAATTAAATCTAAAAGTATTCATTAAATACCTCAGAACCTGAGTTTCAAAGTCCGTTTGGGGGTAAGAGGTTAGTTAAAGTTGGGCACTGTGCCGCTGATGTGCTGTAGAATCCGGCACAATAACACCCATGTGGTGATGGTGAAAAGTGAGGCAGTGTTTGAACACTTGGTGGGACGAAGCTCAAGAGAAACACCAGAGGACACACGTGTTCAGGAAATGGAGACGGCAGAAATGGCATCAGCTGCATTTGCAGAGACTTTGCAAGCAAACATAAGCAGGTCAGATCCAAAGACTCCACATCATCTCCAATTACATTGTAAATCAACATCATGTACAGACTGCCTGCTTGCTGCCAAGTCCCCCATTAAATATGATGTAAAGAAGGTAATGAATCAGCCAACATCCCCTGATAGCCAGCCAGCCAAACCTCCCGAAAGCTCAGATCAAAGGTCTGCACGGAGAGCAGTCTCACCAAGATATGAATCAGAGCGTAACTGTTGAATCTCTCATCGTTCCTGCACATTGGAAGTGAAGGTGCTCAGAGAAGGTATTGTAGTCCCACAGAGCTAGTAACTTGGCCAACTGACCTTCATGGCTAAATGCTTACAGGGGGCAGCACAGTGGCGTAGCGGTAGAGTTGCTGCCATACAGAGCCAGAGACCCGAGTTTGATCCGATCTTTAGGTGCTGTCTGTACAGAGTTTGTAAATTCTCCCTATGACTGGGTGAGTTTTCTCCAGGTGCTCTGGTTTCCTCCCACACCGGAAATGATGAGAAGGCCTACCGGGAGGAGGTGGCTTTCTGGCACTCTGGTGTCAGGACAACAGCCACCTCTTGAATGTCAAAATAACTAAGGAGCTGATCGTGGACTTCAGGAGGGCACATCATCCGAGGACGTACACACTACTGAAGATAAATGGGGATACTGTGGATAGGGTGAGCTGCTTTAAATACCTGGGAGTCCTCATCTCAAAGGATCTGCCATGGACATCACACGTTGCCGCACTGGTGAGTAAGGCAAGGCAGCGCCTTTACCTCCTCAGGCAGCTGAGGAAATTCAGAGTCTCTCTCAGGATCCTCCAGTGCTTCTACTCAGCGGCTGTAGAAAGCATCTTGTCCGGAAACATCACAATCTGGTTTGGGAACTGCTCTGCCCAGGACAAGAAGGCTCTGCAGAGAGTATTGCGTTCGGCCGAACGCACTATGGGAGCTACACTCGCCCCCCTGCAGGAACTTTACATCAGAAGGTGCAGATCCAGAGCCAGCAACATTATGGGGGACCCCTTCCACCCCAGCAACAGACTGTTCCAGCTGCTACCGTCAGGCAAACGCCTCTGCTGCCATGCTGTGAAAACAGAGAGGGTGAGAAAGAGTTTCTTCCCAGAGGCCATTAGGACTGTAAACTCGTATCTCACCAGGGACTAACTTACTGTACAAATTTACTGTTGTGTCGTGTCTTTTTAAAATTGTTGTTTTTTTCTCACAAATGTGTAATTACTGATTCTGTTCTATTCTGTTTTGTAGTTTTTTGGGGTTTTTTTGCACAATCCGCAAGCATTGCCACTTTTCATTTCACTGCGCATCTCATATGCGTATGTGACAAGTAAACTTGACTTGACTTGACATTCCAAAGACGTGCAGGGTTGTAGGTTAATTGGCTTGTTAAAATTATTGATTGTCTCCGGTGTGTGTAGGATAGTGTTAGCATGCAGGGATCGCTGGTCAGTTCAGACTCAGTGGGCAGATGGGCCTGTTTTTACGCTGTATCTCTAAATTAATAGTAGAAACAGGGAACTGCGGACTGCCAACAAAGTCAAAGTGCAGGAGTAACTCGACGGGTCAGGCAGCATCTGATTCTGCATTAAAATACAATTGCGCTGGAAACACAGCAAACCCTTGTTTCTAACCTTCCTATCACCCTCAGCAAGAACTTCACCATCTAGTTGATCCATTTCAAAACAAATCTGTCTGTCTTCAGTACCAAGTGTCAGAGAGATGGTGATACAAGGAAGTGCAAATGCTTGTTTGCAATAAAAGACAGGAAGTGTTGGAGTAATTCAGCGGGTCAGGCTGCATCTCTGGAGCGCATGGATAGGTGATGTTTTGGGTCAGGAACCGTCTTCACACTAGTATTACTGAGTTACTGAAACCTGCTTAGTTCCTCCAGAACTTTGTGAATATGTTGGGGTAAATGTATAGTTTGGTTCCTCAAAGCTAATCAGTTTATAAATCATGTGAATATATGCACACAGGAATCAAGATTGAGGTGTTAGAAAGGTCTGAAGAAGGGTCCTGGCACGAAACATCTCCTATCCATCTATCTATCTATCTATACTATTACTAAAAGTCTAATCTTGATCACTTCCTGTCTACGTTGTAAATACATTTTAGAAAAAGTGGTACCCTATATCGCTATGATGTTTTTGCCATCTTACTCACCGTCCTCCTCTCCTCCAACCGCCCCAAGGTTTTTTCCGATCGATGAAATAATAAAAAAGTTATGAATGTTTAAAAAATCATGATATCAGCAGATTGGTCTTCTCACCTGTCAGTCATGATGATGAAGGTAACGCCCCTTCCGGGGGGCCAGGAGAATAAAGCCCCGGAGGCCGGACGTGAGTCAGTCACCGCGGAAGACCGTGAGTGAGAGTTGAGACCAGAATTGTGAGTCTACGCCATGAGTGAACTGAACTTTGAGCCTGCACTGTGCTGCTTGAACTGAATTGAAGGGTTGGTCTGCACTGTGCTGCTTGAACTGAATGTCATGCTCATTCCGGAAGTCCCGCTCACTGCGGAAGTCCCGCTCAGGGGAGAGGCCGTGCTCAACCACGTGAGTAGATTCAAGAGAGTTTTACTGTCATATATATGTTGTGCGTGAGTGTGTGAGAGTGTGTGATGGATGGTGTGAGTGTGTGTGTGAGGTAGTGTGTGTGTGTGAGAGATGGTGCCTGTGTGTGTGTAATGGTGGGTGTGCATGTGAGATGGAGCGAGTGTGTGTGAGATGGAGGGTGTGTATGTGAGTGTGTATGTGTGTGTTTGTGAGATGGAGGGGGTGTGTGTGAGATGGAGTGTGTGTGTCTGTGAGATGGAGTGTGTGTGTGTGATGGAGGGTGTGTGTGTGATGGAGGGTGTGTGTGTGTGTGTGTGAGCCCACCAGCTGTGAGTGAGTCAACTGCCAGCCCACCAGCTGTGAGTGAGTCAACTGCCAGCCCACCAGCTGTGAGTGAGTCAACTGCCAGCCCACCAGCTGTGAGTGAGTCAACTGCCAGCCCACCAGCTGTGAGTGAGTCAACTGCCAGCCCACCAGCCGTGAGTGAGTTAACTGCCAGCCCACCAGCCGTGAGTGACTCAGCTGCCTGCCCACCAGCTGTGAGTGAGTCGGCTACCAGCCCACCAGCCGTGAATGACGGAGCTGCCAGCCCACCAGCCGTGAATGACGGAGCTGCCAGCCCACCAGCCGTGAGTGACTGAGCTGCCAGCCCACCAGGCCTGAGTGACTGAACTGCCAGCCCGCCAGGCCTGAGTGACTGAGCTGCCAGCCCACCAGGCCTGATTGACTGAACTGCCAGCCCACCAGGCCTGAGTGACTGAGCTGCCAGCCCACCCAGACCCGAGTGTCTGAGCTGCCAGCCCACCAGGCCTGAGTGACTGAGCTGCCAGCCGACCAGGCCTGAGTGACTGAACTGCCAGCCCACCCAGGCCTGAGTGACTGAGCTGCCAGCCCAAGCTGCCACCCCACTTAGTCTGGTGTTCTCCAGAAATGCTGCCTGACCTGCCGAGATACTCGAGCACTTTGTGTCCTTTTTGTAAACCATCATCTGCAGTACCTTTTTTCTTCATTGAGGTGTCAGAGCACTTATTATATTGGGTCAGGGTTTCCTCCAGGTGCTCCGGTTTCCTCCCACATCCCTGCAGGTTTGTAGTTTAATTGCCCTCTGTAAACTGTTCCTCATGTGTAGACAGTGAATGACAAAGTGGAATAACATAGTTATTGCAACAGACTATTACTATTGCATTATATTTGTTTATTTATTGAGTTTGTGTGTGTATGTGTGTCTATACACACTGAACATTTTTATTTTTCTCCCGTTATGTACTATGTTTACATATTGTGTTGTGCTGCAGCAAGTAAGAATTTCATTGTCCTATCTGGGACATACGACAATAAAACACTCTTGACTTGACTCTTGAAACAATGTGAACAAGTGATCGATAGTCAGCATGGACTTGATGGGCCGAATGCCCTGTTCCATGCTATATCTTTAAACTTAATCTCTTTATTAATGCGTGGGATATGGATGTTTTGGGGAAGGGTTTTTGCAGCAGTTTTTTGTTTGCTCCTCTTTGGTCTCTGAATCAATGGCTTGTGAACTGATTGAGGGAGCAATCAAATGTCAGAGACATTGGTGGCTCTGGACCCAATGTGTAGATCAGATGTGGCAGGGACTGCTCATCTCCTGCCCCAGAGGCCATTCATGAAGCCTTGCTAATTTTAGACTTTTGAGATACAGTGCAGTAACAGGCCCTTCGGCCCACTGACTCTACATCGACCAGCAATCGCCACCTACATACTAGGGACAATTTACAATTTTACTGGCCAGTTAACCTACAAACTGTATGTCTTTGCAATGTGGAAGGAAACCGGAGCAGCTGGAGAAAAGCCACGCGGTCACAGGGAGAACGTATCGTAGATATGCTGGGGTTTGGGTACTTTGGACATGGCAGGCTTCTGTGAAAAGTAATTAAATGTTGCCATCAAGTCTAGATTTGTAAAGAAGCTCCCAATTGTTTCTGTTCCAAGGAAGCCCAAGGTGCTACCAAGTCTGGGTTTCTGTTAAACAGAAGCTAAACCCAGGTCTGCGATTGGGTAAAGGATTTTATGTTTAAACATGGTGTGTGTGTTAATTTTTTTTTGTATACATTGTTTGTAAGTGAGCAGAGTAAGTGCCTCTTAACTGATCTCTTATCTGGAAGTGATTGGCATGTAGGGATGGCTCTCCAATTGCATTTTTGTGCCTTTGGTGTTCCCGCCTCCGTTTAGGGGTATAAAAATGTAGGTAATTTGTTTGGGCGTGCCAGTTGTCTCTTTCTTCTGTTTGGTTTACACGAGGCTGGTGATGGCTCGGTTGAGTAGATCCAATAGACAATAGGTGCAGGGGTAGACCATTCAGTCCTTCTCCCCATATCCCCTGACTCCGCTTTAAGTAGCAATGTTACAACATTTTGAGATTTAAAAAATCAAGTCTGCAATTTATCCCATCAGATAAAGCATAAAAAGAAGTTTAATTTGACACCTAATTCACTTTCATATCTTCAGTATTAAAAGAGTTATGGTGGTTTTCATACTTGGAAATTAGCATCTTGTTCCCTATTGCTTTTCTATTGACTTAACTCAAAAGCTGTGATCAAGGACAGACAAAAGCCCATAACTTTCTTAAAAATTAAGAGAACTGAATGAAATGTTCAGTTATTATATATTGGAGCATTCTGAAACAAATATGAAACAATCTTACTTGGATGACCTGAAATTAAAGCATATAATTAGTTAGTTACCTAATTGTAGCTAATTGCAAAATTCAATTACTAGATCTAAACATCCATCAATTTCTTTAAAAAAAGGTTAACATTTTTAAATAGACTAAGTGTCCAAATAACATTCACACAAGAATTCACAATATAACATGATTTTTAAATCTCATTGTCATTAATTTATAGGCCAAATGGAAGGAATTTAGTGTTTAATTCCCGTAAATGAATGGCCATTTAAATCATCTTGTGAGTGGGATTTTGTGGAACGCGATCGTTAGGAACGTTGCGGTTGCAGTGAATTTAAACCCCATATCGGCAGGCAAAATACTGCCGGTTCGTATATTTACATAATCACCTTTTTGCAACGTGAAATTTTGATTAAAGGCATCCCAAGAAGCAAGTTTATATGTAAAATAAACGGCTTTCTTTTACCTGTCCCGTACGTGAAATCCGTCCCCGTTGTCGGCGTTGACGGCTTTAGAAGATGCTTTTTAATTTACTTCAGTCATTAAATTGTCCAGTGCAGTTTAAAATGAAATTAATAAAACCAATGTCGGAGCGATTATTCTTCAGCAGCTAATCAACCTGTTCAAAATCGATTTGAACAGGCTGGAGAAATATCGCATTTTAAACCCACCCCCCTCTCAAAGGCGCCAAAGTTGCGCACACGGCCAGTGACAGAACTGCAGAGCCGCTGAAGGTAAGTTTTGTAACATACCTACTTTAAGAGCCCTATCTAGCTCTCTCTTGAAAGTAACCAGAGAACCGGCCTCCACCGCCTTCTGAGGCAGAGAATTCCACAGACTCACAACTCTCTATGAGAAAAAGTGTTTCCTCGCCTCCATTCTAAATGGCTTACTCCTTATTCTTAAACTGTGGCCCCTGGATCTGGACTTCCCTAACATCGGGAACATGTTTCCTGCCTCTAGCGGGTCCAAAGCCTTAATAATCTTATATGTTTCAATAAGATTCCCTCTCATGCTTCTAAACTCCAGAGTATACAAGCCCAGCCGCACCATTCTCTCAGCATACGACAGTCCCGCCATCCCTGGAATCAACTCCACTTGTTATAAAGGCCAACATGCCATTTGCTTTCTTCATTGCCTGCTGTACCTTCATGCTCATTTTCATTGACTGATGAACAAGGACCCCATCAGATCCCGTTGTACTTCCCCTTTTCCAACTTGACACAATTTAGATAATAATCTGCCTTCCTGTTTTTGCTACCAAAGTGGATAACCTCACATTTATCCATATTAAACTGCATCTGCCATGCATCTGCCCACTCACACAACCTGTCCAAGTCACCCTGCATTCTCATAGCATCCTCCTCACAGTTCACACTGCCATCCAGTTTTGTGTCATCTGCAAATTTGCTAATGTTATTTTGAATCCCATCTAAATCATTGATGTATTTGGAAATAGCTGTTGTCCCAGCACCGAGCCTTGCGGTACCTCACCAGTCACTGCCTGCCATTCTGAAAGGGACCCGTTAATCCCTGCTCTTTGTTTCCTGTCTGCCAACCAATTTTCTATCCATGTCAGCACTCTACCCCCAATACCCAATAATTTGATTCTTAGAGCAGCTTGTATTGGAACCTAGCAGGGAGAAGGCAATTCTGGATTTAGTGTTATGTAATGAACCGTATTTGATAAAGGAACTTGAGGTTAAGGAGCCATTAGGAGGTAGTGAGTGGTCAAGTTGGAGAGGGAGAAGGGTAAATCGGAGGTGTCAGTGTTACAGTTGATTAAAGGGGACTATGGAGCCGTGAGGGTGGAGCTGGCCAAAGTTGACTGGAAAGATACCCTAGCAAGAATGACAGTGGAACAACAATGGCAGGTATTTCTGGGAATAATTCAGAAGGTGCAGGATCAGTTCATTCCAAAGAGGAAGAAAGATTCTTATGGGAGAAAGCAATGAATGACCTACACTTTTATACCTCTAAACTACTGCCGGCTGTTCAAATTCCCTCTTGAGGATGTTCTGAATTTGTTCGTGACATCTTGAACCCTGGCACCAGGGAGGCAACAGACCATCCTCGCGTCTCGTCTGCCTCCACAGAATCTCTTGTCTGCACCCACCTCTAGGGCTCTGCCCGACGTCGGTCTTGCCGGTCCCATCTCTAGGATTGGAGCCACCGACGTGTCCGCTGCTCGGACTGGAAGCATCGTCTCCCCCGACATTTCCCAAGAGGGCGTACCTGTTTGTATTAGGCGCAGCCACCTGGGTCTCCTGCACTCCACGGTTACTACCCTTTCTCTCCGTCACACACCTTCAGTCTTCTCATATCCTCGGCGTGACAACCTCACTGTAGGTCCTGTCTAGGAAACACTTGTTTTCCCAAATGGCCGTGAGGTCATCCAGCTGCTTCTCCAGTGCCCCAACATGGTCCTTCAGCTGAACCTGGACGCAGCCACAATTGTAGCAGCCAGAGGCTCCATCCGTGTCCCTGGCCTCCCACATCCTGCCAGCATCACACTTACCCGTCCTTACCAGCGTTCACCGCGTCCCGTCCTTACCAGCCTTTTGCATAGTCTCCTCTGCTCAGCCTCCTCTCCAAAGACTCTCAAGCTAAAGACACACAAGGCCGCTCCCTCACTGCCGCTCCCCTAGAGCAACCTTGCTTATATTGGCTGATAAATTGCCTAATTTGCCAATTTACAAATCAAATTGCTCAGTTTTAAACCGTTTATTCCCCTCACCTTATTTGACTTACCTTATTTCCCACGGGTTTCAGCCAATAAGCTCTTCTACCTGATTGTCTTTGATTGCTGCTTCTCCGAGATCCACCGAGTCCGGCCCCGCAGTACCATATACAAATAAAGAAGAATTTGGATTCCAGGGTTCGTTTCTGTGATTGACTGAACCAGACTAAGGGTATAATATTAGATCCGGAATCAACATTTGGGGGCTCATCCGGGATCTCAACGGATTGCCAACGCGAGTCTGCGATCATGGAGCTAAGTTGTCGTGGATCGTGGAAGGAGAAATAGGTGCCCTGGTGTGAGTAGTTTATGCTGCATCGGTTTTCCCCGCTCCGCTAATCCGATGACGAATTAGTCATTCGCTGACTTGTGCGTGGATTGCTGATGAGATGGATTAAGGTTCGCAGTCTGGCGAACACTGGTTTGGGTGAGGGTTGGAGGCCCTGTGGGGTTCGGGCCCGTCCTCACCTAAACGAGTCCCACGTTTAGGTGAGGGCGGGCACATAAGGTCAGGTTCCTGTGGGGTTCGAGTCCCCGTTTTAAGGGATTAGAGACCCAGGTTTGAGTGAGGGTCAGGCTCACAAGGTCAGTCCCTAGAGGGTTTGAGTCCCCACCTTAGAAGGGTTAAAGTCCCAGGGTTAGAGTCCCTGCCCGGTATTAAGGTACTAATTGGCAGGGTCCCTTGAAAGACGATACTGGGAAGATTCAGTACCAAGCGGGGTAAGTACTGAGAGCCAGCGCTGAGCGGAGTAAGTGCTGAGGATCAGTATCTTGCAGGTAGGAAGGTTTGAATCCTTGGGGTTTGAGTCCCTGCCTCTGAAGGGTTCGAGTCCTTGTTGGTACTTGGGATCAGCACTAAGGTAGATTGGCATAGCTGCTGTAAAAATGAGTACTGAAATTGAGAGGATGCGTCTGTGATATTCTAGGACTGTGCGATCCAAATTCTTCGAGTCTAAATTCCACTAAATTTGAAGTGTTCATGTTGAATGATTTTGCTTCTGCTTGTACTATAATTGTAATTTACTCTTGTACTGTAATTGTAAGCTACCCTTGTATCATATCTGTGTAATATACTTCTGTATTAGAGCTGCTAATGTGTAATTTGCCACTTTAAGTGTAATTGTATGCTTATATTCTACTTTGCTTTTGTATTGTTGGAGTTAGCTGTATATGTTCTTGTTTAAGTGTGATTTTGCAGCTGTATTATAGTAGCATATGCTTTTGCTTCAGGTTCTCTTGCTTAAGTGTGATTTTGTTCTTGTGCTATTGCTACATATTTTAAGATTGTGTGATTAAGTTCGGTAGATTGTGCTACTGTGATGCCGCTTTAAGACATTGTGTGTTTACCACTTTAATTTACCACTTTAAGAAACTTTGAGAACTGCCTGTGAATGGTGTGAGGCCTGGGTTGACAGGAGATAAGAGCGTGTGAAGTGCGGCATTGTGTTGGTGTGTGGATCAATCTTTCGTTTGATTGTTAGCAGAAATGGGGAATCATCTAGATACCGCTAGTGACACTGAGAGCCCATTGCAGATCCTGTGTGTTAAATATCCAGAAGAAGTGGAACGATTGAAGCATTTGTCTGGAATCTTGAATGAGAAGTTAGGGTGTGACTTATGGCACAAAGGAGGGAATGGAACCCTCGAGAGTGTGAAGTACATAGAAAAGATAATTTGGAAATACTGTCGAAATGATCACGCTAAAAGGCTTATTGGTCTCTGGAGAGAGCATTATCAAGATTTGAAGGATCAAAGAGAAGCTAAGCTGTTGGCAGAATGGCAGGAAATGGCTTTGAGACTAGGATGGAAGAAGGAATTGTCAAACCTATGGATAAGCTGAAAAAGGAATGTACTTGTGCTTATAGAGAATATAAAGAACGGGAGTCCAAGCAGACCCCGGATGCGTTAAAGGAATATAGTAATATAGAATTGCGTGATCCAATGGTAGGCTTTGGCTTGGATGAAGGAGATGATGAGTACTTAGAAGATTGGGAAAGTGTCCATATTAGGAATCGTTTACAATCCCCACCTTATGCCCCTCCTGCCCCTCCTGCATATATTGATCCCATAATACCACCTGCGTCCCCTGCAGCAGATCCAACTCAGAGTTCTGTGAACCCAACGGCCCTGAAATTGGCAGATGCTCCAGTTGCACGCGGCACTAGGAGCAAAACTAGGAGATTCTGTATGCCTCTACCACAAGATCAAGAACCAGTTAAAGAACCCCCTAAATCCAGAAGGGAAAAGCGCAGACCAAGAGATCACATTCCCACACTTGAGAGCATAGATTTGGAGAGCGATTTGACCTCTTGTGACACTGTGCCGAGGCAAGGGCAGACAAGAGGGTTGAGCGACAAACTGCTCGCTGCCAATTCCCGGTTACAGAAATGCCTAACCCCACTTTTAATCCAGCGATTGCAGTTGGTGCAGGAAGCACTCAAACAATGAATGTTTATTCCCCGTGGAAACCGAATGAAATGATAGCCATACTGAGCCGGATGCCTGATAGGAAAAAGTCTCCCGCACATGTATAGATTACCTCCGAGCTACAATAAGAGTGTATCATGCAGACTCGAGAGATTTATGAGCTTGAGTACAACAAGTTCTAACCCAAACGGAACATGGAGACTCTTGGTGAACTTGGCATCCCCAACTCATGACACACTAGCTAAGCTGCTTGCCCAGAGCACGGCACGAGAGGATGCCATCCGAGCTGCCCTTACAATCACTCTGCAGAAACCTATTAATATTTCTAAAATTTTGAACATCAGAGAAGAGAGGGGCAGACGAATTTCTGGAGAAATTTTCTGAAAATGTATATCGACCAGTCGGGAGATGTTAATTATCGGTACGGTGCAAATTCTCTCCAGCATTGTGCAATTTTGGTGAACTGCCTGTCAGCCGCTGTGGCAGAGGCAATAAAAACGAATAACATGGACTGATCTGAGAATAGTTCGCGTCAAATGGCCCGTGCAGTTAGATACCATTGGAAGGACAATAAAAAACTGGAAAATCAGCCTCAGACGAAAGTAAAAACGGATTATGTCATTGAAAAGGAGATACCGAGAGATAATCCAGACACTAGCAATTACCAAACAGGACCCCGGTTCTGTGCGTCAGAATGGGCTCAGATGCAGGAATGTGGGACTCCAGGTTACCCCCATGAGCTATGTGCCCCCACTTACAGCCAACCCTATGTTTCCTCAAAGCCACGTTTTAGAGTGAGTAGAGCGTTGGGACCAGACCGCTGTTATAGCTCTGGCGGGTATGGTCATTGGAGCAGGGAGTGTCCAACACGAAAACAAGAAAGAGGGGGCTATCAGCAAGAGCAAAGGGGAGGTTGGCAGAGGAATCGAGGACAGGGGAGGCAAACAAACTTCTCCCACAATAATCAGTTTTCCCAGAACTGACTGGCCAATTTGGTGATGAACGGGTGCAATACTGATGAGGAACCTGTTTTATCAGTGAAAGTAGAGGGAAGAAGATGCACCTTTTGGTAGATACAGGGGCATTCATGTCACCTATTCAGTCCATTTACAATCTTCCTTAATCTAACGAGGCCCAGAGCCTGTCCGGATTCCAAGGACAAGTATGCCAATTCCCCATCTCTATGCCAGTTGAAGTAACATACCAAAGCAAGACAGTGCTGCATCAATTCGTAATTACAACACATCTTGATTGTAGTCTGTTAGTTCGGGATTTGCTCTGTGCATTCCAGCTGAAAACTGAGTGTGGAGACAAGGGAATAACTGTAACCCCATGGTGTTATTGGTCAGTGACACCTTAATGGTGGTGTCTAGACTTAGAAGATGAGGCCCCGCTTCATATCACCTTAGCATATGATCGGAGTGGTAAAAATGTAGAGCTGGAAATTTTTTTCAAATCCTATGAAGGAACTAGGTGGGATGTAAATCTTTTGACATTAGTTATCAGACCACAGGGAACAGCAGAATATGCTGACGTGCCTTCGGAATTATGGAAGCAGGTTTCTGAAGTTGCCCCGCATATAACAAAGAAAGTGAATTTCCCATCTCATGCAAAAGATTTAGGAGCTATAGTTAAACGAGCAATCAGTCTGGCAAATCGAAACAGGAGGCATGAACAAGAGCTGCCTAATGATTGCACTGTTCAGTTTTGTCAGCCACCAAGGAAGGTTACAAAGCAGTTACGCCATCATCTGGGGAGTGAGGTACAAGCGTATGTGGAGCCACAGGTGTGGGCAGAAGACCGGACTCAGGATGTGTTCCGATTGTTCCCATCCAGGTAGCTCTCAAGAAAAATGTAGCACTGCTTGCTATACAACAGTATCCGCTGAAGCAGCAGGCAATACCAAGCATTGATAAGTTAATTCAAGGATTGCCAGAACAAGGCATCCTGGTTAAATGTCAATCCTATTGTAACATGCTTATCCTCAGAGTACGCAAAGCAGGGAAACCGGATGAATACAGATTGGTTTGGGATTTGCAGTCCATTAATGCCATCGTAGAACCGCTTCACGCATTGGTGCCTAATCCAGCTCACTTCTTAGCCCAAATTCCAGCACATGCACAGATCTTTTTAATAGTGAATTTACAACATGCGTTCTCCTCATTACCTCTCCATCAGGACAGCCAGTACCTCTTCGCCTTCACCTACAATGGGCAACAGTACACATGGACTCGATTACCTCAGGGATTTGTGAATTCTCCAACATTGTTCACCAGATGTCTCCAAGGACAGCTGCAAAGCTGAAGCTTTTGATGTGGTTCCACCCTACTTCAGTATGTGGATGATTTACTTGTGGCCAGCCAGGATGAACAAAGCAACTGCAAAGATGGCACCCGGACGTGGCGTCGACGGACGAGAAGCTGAAGCAAAGTCGAAGCCAAAGAACAGAATGGAAACGAGGTCGAAACGCCAAAAACCGAGAGCGTACGAAGACGAAACGCCGACTAACTGAAAGGGCACGACGCCTAAAAGCCAACTCACCGAAAAGCTGCATCACCTAAAAGCAAACTCACCGAATGACAGCTCTGTCGATACGCCACCTACCCGAAAGGCGGCGTCGTCTACACGGCAACAGAAAAGTCAAATAACGGACATGACGTTGCCGGGAGGCGGGACTTGTCAGCGATTGGTCCAGATCCCTGCATCCATCACATCACTGCGAAGGCATGAACATTGTCCCACACCTCCGCCCCACCCGACCCACAGCCCGCGGAGGGTGGCCATGGGAGAGTGGGGGCTGTCCCGAGGGATGCGCACCTTCGGCCGCTTACAACCTGGTGCTTGGGTTCAGATTGCCCAGTCACCTATGGCTTGTGTGGGAAAATGACCCCCAGCCTCTCGTCTCCCCCTTCTCTCTCCCCTCTTCTCTCTCTCCCACCTCTCTCTTTCCCTTATCTCTCTCCCTTCTCTCTCTCTCCCCTCTTCCCTCTCTCCCCCTTCCCTCTCTCCCCCTCTCTCTCCCTTCTCTTTCTCCCCTTCTCTATTTCTCACCTTGGTAGGTGCTGTATTTTCACACGGACCGCTGCCAGTTTGCTCAATTTCCATAGCCGCTCTGCATAAGTGGGGGAGAGAGAGGAGGGTGGGGGATAAGAGAGAAGGGAGAGAGAGAAGGGAGAGAGAGCAAAGGGGAAGAAAGAGAGAAGGGGAGAGAGAGAAGGGAGAGAGGGGGGAGAGAGACGAAGGGGAGAGAGAGGAGGAGAGAGAGAAAGGGGAGAGAAAGAGAGAACTGGAGGGAGAAGGGGGGGAGAGAGAGAGGATGGGGAGAGAGAGGAGGAGAGAGAGAAGGGGTAGAGAGAGAAGGGAGAGAGAGAGAGGAGAGAGAGGGGGGAGAGAGCGAAGAGGAGAAAGAGAGAAGGGAGAGAGAGGAGAGGAGAGAGAGGAGGAGAGAAAGAAGGGGACAGAGAGGGGGGAGAGGGGGAGAGAGAGGGGAGAGGGAGAGAGAGAGAAGGGAGAGAGAGAAGGGAGAGAGATGGGGGAGAGAGAAGAGGGGAGAGGGAAGGGGGAGACGGGAGGGTGGAGGTCATTTTTCCACAAAGGCCATAGGTGAGTAGGCAATCTGAACCCAAGCACCAAGTTGTAAGCGGCCGAAGGTGCGCATCCCTCGGGGCAGCCCCCACTCTCCCAAGGCCACCCTCCGCGGGCTGTGAATCGGGTGGAGCAGAGGTGTGGGACAATGTTCATCCCTCCACAGTGATGTGATGCACCCGGGGGTCTGGACCACTCGCTGACAGGTCCCGCCCCCTGGCAACGTTAAGTAAGTAAGTACATTTTATTTATATAGCACGTTTAAATCAACTCGCATTGAAACCAAAGTGCTTTACATAGAAGAAAAAATATAAAAGAAAAATGACACAACACATTATAGAATTCAACATGAACATCCCCCCACAACAGAATCAAAATGTTCCACTGTGGGGAAAGGCATCAAAAAGTTCAGTCCTCTTCCTCTGTGATCTCGTGGCCTATTTGTGGCCTCTGCAGCCAGTCCGATGTTTTCAGGCCCTCCTGCCGGGAAGATGGAACCCCGGCGTCGGGTGAACACTCGTCAGCGGCTTGGAAATGTCTGGAGCGGCCGCTTCCTCCCCGGAGACCGCGGCTCCCGAAGTCCACAGGCCGCGCCGGTCGCAGCTCCGACTCTGGCAATCTCGGATCCCAGGCTCCACGATGTTTTAAACCCAGCGGCGCCCGCGGCCGGACGCTCCGCAGCCACAGCTCCGCGATGCTGGAGTCGGCGGTCACAGCGCTCCGGAGCTTACCGCACGGTGACCCGGTAAGGCATCGCCCGCTCCGTGATTGTGTCCCAGCGCTGTGCCGCCACTGAAGCTGTAGTCCCGGCCGGTCCCGACAGGTAGTGCCGCCCCTGTCCAATGGTAGGCCGCGAGGACGGGGCGAAGAAGCAGCTCCGACCAGGTAGGGACTAGAAATAAAGTTTCCCCCTTCCCCTTCCCCCACCCACCACATAAAAGAAGACCTCCAACAAACATTTTGTTTTAACAGGACTAAAAATAAAAATAAAAAAGGTAATGGTGGCGTTTCGACAGAGCGGCCATTCGGAGAGTTTGCTTTGAGGCAACGCAGTTTTTCGGTTAGTTGGCTTTTAGGCGTCCCATCCTTTTGGTTAGTTGGTGTTTTGTCTTCGTACTCTTTCAGTTTTTTGGCGTTTCGGCCTCATTCCATTCGGTTCTTTGGCTTCGACTTCTTTGCTTCGGCTTCTCGTCCGTCGGCGCCACGTCTGCACACGCGCAAAGATACCGCTCAACTCATCTATTAAATCATTTATCGACATTGGGATATGTAGTCTCCCATCAAAGGTGTTAATGGCCCAGCACAAGGTGAAGTTCCTTGGTGTGTATAAATATGACATATACACGGCATGTAATTTAAGATCATCTTTAATCCACATACAGACTTAACAGCACAGTAGCATGCTAGTTGTCACTGCGTCCTGTCTGCCACCTGAACTGCGTAGCATAGGGAGTGGGTGTTAATATAAATGATACAGTAAGGTGGGGTTAGTGATGTTAACCTATATAAGATTGGATGCATGCATAAGCTAATCTCCATCCTTCCCCCTTAAAGAGTAAAGGGCCTGTCCCACCAGCATGCAACTCGATGCGATTAGCGCGACCTAACGTGGTCGCTTGAGCCGTCCGGCGTCGCGGGGCCGGTCCCACTTCGATCGCCGGAGCCGTGCGGAATTGTGCGGAGTTCGTCCCGAGTTCGTCCAGACGCCGCGCGGGGCTCCGAAAAACCGACAATGTCCAAAAATCCCGCGCGGCAACGGTTTGTCGGCTCGCAGTCGCCGCGACATTTACACACCGCCCGGACATCGTGCCTCCGTGAAACTATTTGTAAGTGCCTTCGTGACCCTCTATGTGTGTGGCTCCGTGGCCCTGTATGTGTGTGTGTCTCGGTGCCCCTCTCTGTGTGCCCCTCTAAGTCCTGGTGAACTTACCTTGGACTTGCTTCAAGTTCGCCTCGCTTTGCGCCGCGTTGCGCCACTCACCCAACCTCCGCGCGGCCCCTACTGCCGGTTTAGTTGCGCTTGCCGCATGCAGGCGCATGCTGGTGGGACCGGCCCTGTACAGGGGATCACCCGACCTCCGCGCGGCCCCCGCTGCCGGTTTGATCGCGTTCATCGCATATAGTTGCGTGCTGGTGGGACAGGCCTTAAGTATAGTGCACCCATGCCATTAAAGTTAAACAAATTTGCCATATCTATCTATCAGGCGGTCTACTAACGTTGCCCGGCCTGATACAAACTATCAGCAACCGAACGGACTGGAAAGCAGCTGAGCCGAACCAATCTGTGAATTCCCTGCACCACGAGAAGCAAAGCAAATGAGATAATGTTGTCGACAGTAACATTGCTCTGGACACTAAAAAATTGATGTCATATACTAGTGTGGGGAGCAAGTTTCAATTGTCTGAAGAAGTCTTGAAACATTTTATGATCGGCCGTTTCTACTATACTGTACAATCCTTTCTGATTGGTCCATTGCAGTTCTAACCCAGAAACATGGAGACAAGCATCGACCAGTAGCTTACCACTTCTCCAAGATTGACCCTGTGGCACGAGGACATCCCATCTGCACACAGATCCTGACTGGGATCTACAACTGCTTGCAATCAACTGCTAATTTGACCGTACAGCAGAACATTATAGTATACAGTTCTCATTCAGTTGCTGCCTTGCTAGGACAACTGCAGACTCAACACCTCACCATGGCTCGCCAGAACAAGTCTGAAATATACTTGTTAAATAATCCCAAATTACAGTTCAAATATTGCACTAACATCAACCTGGCATCCTTTCTTGATGAACCAACCGGAAGAACAGATAGAATCAGAACTGTTTGCCTTAATAAGAGCCTGTATCATAGGAGAGAATTTGAGAGTGAACTTTTATACCGACTCTATACCGGTATGCCTTTGGAGTGGTCCATGACTTTGGCCAGTTGTGGAGAAATAGAGGATTCTTAACTTCAGCAGGAACTCGGATATCCCACCAGAAATTTGTTTCAGACCCGTTACAAGCCTTAATGTTGCTGAAACAAATTTCTGTGATGAAATGTAGCGCCCATATGAAAGGTCAAACACCAGTAGATATAGGAAATCGTCGTGCTGACCAGGAAGTGAAGGAGATGTCCCAGGAGCACAAGGTGGTTGTACCTAAAATGATGAGGCAGACGAAAAGGGTAGAGAAAAAGAAGTCTCCCTTGGAAAAGCCAATGCCAACTATCCAAGACGTCATTAGGTTGCAGGGGAACGCTCCTGAGAAAGATGTAAAAATATGGAGGCAACTTGGGTGTAAAATTGAGTCTGAAGAAGGGTTTCGACCCGAAACGTCACCTATTCCTTCGCTCCATAGATGCTGCCTCACCCGCTGTGTTTCTCCAGCATTTTTGTCTAACTTGGGTGTAAAATTGATTGTATGTCGGGACTGTGGGTTACCTCGGCAGAACAAACCTGTATGACTGACAATGTGCGTCATTGATTGTGTAAACTTTGCAACTGATTGTGGTGCCCGAGCAACCAGCGATACACTATTAGCCACATGGTGGCATCCGAGGTTGCAGACTCTGGCTCAAAGAATTAGTAGTCTTTGTCTGCCCTGTCAGGAACATAATCCAGGGAAAGGCATGAGCTGTGGAAGTGGGAAAACTCCCTTACCCGTAGGAGGTCCCTTTGAAACCTTCCAGTTGAACTACATTGAGTTGGAGAGATGTCAGGGATATAAGTATGTGTTAGTAATTGTGGACGTATTCAGTAAATGGATTGAAGCTTATCCTACATTGGACAATAAAGTGGTCAAAGTACTCATGAGAGAGATTATTCCGAGATACCGAATTCCAATTCGGCTACGTTTAGAGAATGGTCCACATTTTATAGGACGAGTAAATAGAGAGTTCTGTGAGCAAATGGGCATCCAGCAGCAGTTACATTGCGCCTATCGACCACAGGCTGCTGGACTTGTTGAACGAGCTAACCAGATATTATAAACTAAATTAGCTAAATTAAGAGCCGAAATGGGAATTAACTGGTTTAAATTACTTCCTGTAGCATTATTCCAGATACGCACTACACCAGCAGGAAGAGCAAGATTGAGCCCAGCAGAGATTGTGTAGGTCGTCCACTCAGAACCCCATGGATCCAGAGTACCCCAAAAGTTATTCATTTCCATCATATGGCCACAGAAATGACTGATTATGTTCTATCCTTAACTAAAGTATTTAGATATTTACATTCTAGGGTGCAAGCGGCATATATTGAATTACCACCTTTATGTGCCTCATCTAGAGTTGGCCCTGGTGATTTTGTGATGGTGAAGAAATTGGTAAGGAAAGGTATGGATGCTCGGTGGGATGGACCTTATCAGGTCCTCCTCACAACCCCGACTGCTGCTGAGGTAGAAGTGAGAAATGCGTGGGTTCACCTTCACCATTGTAAAATTGTCAGTTGTAAGATTTAAACTGTTAACTTTATCTTTTTGGGGGAAATCTCCCTTAGACACAGCTGCCATTCATATACCTTGAACAACCAGTCACAGGAAGAAAGTATGCTAATGTGATGGGCCCAAGAAGATATACGCCCATACAAAGGCGGGAGGTGAAGACCTCTTGGTCGAATGCCAGAGAATCTGCCGTGCCCATGCAAAGTCGGGAAGCAGACACTTATGGAAACTCCATCATCATCACTGTTGGATGACTGAATCATGGACCCTGCTTGTAAAGATCATGTAGTGGAATCCTTTATGGAAAGAGCTGATTATCATGGAATGATAAAAGAGGGGAATGTAGATATGCAGGGGTTCGTGTACTTTGGACGTGGCAGGCTTCCGTGAAAAAGGTCAAGCTTTGCTGAGGTGACTAAGAGACACCAGGTGCAAGAGGCTCATGTAATTAAATGTTGTCATCAAGTCTAGGTTTGTAAAGAAGCTCCCAACTGTTCCTGATCCAAAGAAGCCCTCGGTGTCACCAATTCTGGGTTTCCGTTAAACAAACACTAAACCCTGTTCTGTGATTGTGCAATGGATGCTGTGTTTATATGTAGTATGTGTGTTGTGTTTTTGTATACATTGTTTGTAAGTAAGCAGAGTAAGTACCTCTTAATGTGATCTCTTATCTGTAACAAGTGATTGGCATGGAGGAATGCACCTCCCATTGCATTTTTGTGCCTTTACTATCCCCACCCCGTTCAGGGGTATAAAAGAGTAGGTAATTTGTTTGGGCGTGCCGATTGTCTCTTTCTTCTGTTCTGTTCACACGCGGCTGCTGAGGGCTTGAGTGAGTAGATCCAGGTCCGGCCCTGTGGTCCCATTTACAATTAAAGAAGAGTTTGGATTCCAAAGTGTTTGTTTCAATGATTGACTGAACCAGGCTAAGGGATAGTATTAGATCCGGAATCAACAGTATAACCTCCGTACAGACAGCACCCGTAGTCAGGATCTAACCCAGGTCTCAGGTGCTGTAAGGCAGCAACTCTACCACTGTGCCATTGTGCGTCATTTGCTGATATAGGCACTTACTTCCAGATTCTATAAATACCTTAAATTTGAAAACCCCCTCGACTGCAGTGGGATTTGAGTTTGATTATGTTTCTATTCAAATCTATTCTTGCTGCTATTTTCCTGTGTTCACATCTTCAAACCAATTGTCTATGCGTTTGGTTGTTAGTTGGGAATCTAAATAATGTGTTATTGTACTCAGAGGCCAAAGATTCTTATGTTCCCTGACGTGGGAAAGACGTGTCCTTTATTCAAACTCTGTGATAATGGGTCATACATCGACTCCTTAAATTGTGCCTTTCTCCAGCAGACGTCTTTGTGCATGCACCCTTCCCATGTTACCCTGACCTCTTCAGAAAGAAGGATATGGAGTGGGGGCGGTGGGTTTCTTTGGAGAATGGGTCATGGTCCCCAACATGGAACTCTGTGGCTTAAATGAATAATAAAAGCAGATGCTGGTATTTTGGAATTACACCAAACAAACCCAATGAAATTGAATGGAAATAATAGACTGAGACAGTACAATCAGCCGAGACTCAGTGCACTGAATAACAGTGAGAAATTGCTTTGTTTTACTGATCTCTGTTTTGTTTGCCAGCATTGCCGACTGATGACTATTCAAATTGTAAAACAAGAATTGGCAAAGTGATCCATTTTACTCCGCTGTTTATGGAAGTGTTGATCCAAGAACAACATTCTTTAGAAAACAAGTGGTGTCATTACTGAATTCAAATAATATTTTATTGTGGAGAGTACGTGAGAGATACAAGTTTCTACTGACCACTGATTTCTTGAGGAGGAGAAGGGTCAAGTTTAATCATATATTAATTGTTAATTTTCTGCAAGTTTGTTTCATGGACAATTAAATAATTTATGACATCTTGATCTAAGATTTAGTTTGCAGTATCCCTGTTGACAGGTACATTTTATGCTCTATAGTTCACAGTGCCTGAGTGGGGAGGGTAGAAATCTTCAAAGCAGGACAAGGCTTTCGAACATTACTGGATGCATTGCACTGGGTCACTGTTCCAGCTCCTTCACTTCACTTTCATCTTGCAGCTAGTGAGTTATGCATATTGTCACCCACAATCCGTTTCAACCAAGATAAAGCTTTAATGAGCCTGCGAGTATTTTTCATTCATAAATCTTGTGTCTGGTAGTGTTCAGTGGCTTCGTCCTGAGATAAGCATGTCTGCAGATCTGTTATTTCAATATTTGTCGCAGCCAAGTCTGATGACTTTAATGACGTCTGTTTTCCAGGCCCTCACTCACTCATCTTTTCTATGGATGTACAGTCACTCTACACCTCCATCCCCCACCAGGAAGGCCTTAAAGCCTTCCATTTCTCCCTCGACTGCAGAACCAGCCAAGTTCCTTCGACCAAAATTTTCATCTGCCTAGCTGATCCTTAATCTCAACAACTTCTCCTTGGACTCCTCCCACCTCATGCAATTCCAAGCCATAGCCATGGGCACTTGCATGTCCACAGCTACGCCTGCCTCTTTGTAGGGTACGTTGAACAAATTATGTTCCAGGCATACACTGGCCCTATCCCGGACTCAATCTCCACTACATTGATGACTGCATCGGTGCTACCTCCTGCACCCATGCAGAACTCATGGACTTCATCAACTTCACTGCCAATTTCCATCCTGCACTCAAATTTATTTGGACCATCTCTGACGCCTCCCTCCCCTTTCTTGATCTTACAGTCTCCATCGCAGGGAATAGACTATTGACTGACGTCTATTACAAACCTACTGATTCTTTCAACTATCTCTACTACACTTCTTCCCATCCTGCTTCCTGCAAAGATTCTATCCCTACTCCCAATTCCTCAGACTACGCTGCATCTGCGCCCAAGATGAGGTGTTCCATACCAGGACATCTGAGATGTCCTCATTCTTTAGTGAATGGGAGTTCCCCTATTCTATCATAGGGTGGCACAGTGGCGCAGCAGTAGTGTTGCTGCCTTACAGCGAGTCCAGCGCCGGAGACCTGCGTTCGATCCCGATCATGTTTGCTGTCTGTATGGTGTTTGTACGTTCTCCCCGTGACCTGCGTGGGTTTTCTCCGAGATCTTCGGTTTCCTCCCACACTCCAAAGATGTATGGATAGGTTGATAAGTTAATTGGCTTGGTAAATGTAAAAACAAAATGTCCCTAGTGGGTATAGGGTAGTGTTAATATGCAGGGATCGCTGGTCGGCATGGACCCAGTGGGCCGAAAGGGCCTGTTTCCGCGCTGCATCTCTAAAACTAAATGAAACCCTCACTCGTGTCTCCTTGGTACTTCGCAGCTCTGCTCTTGCACCCTCTCCCTCCAGTCGCAACAGGGACAGAGTCCCCCTAGTCCTCACCTTTCACCCCATCAGCCATCGCATGCAGCACATAATCCTCCCACATTTCTGCTACCTCCAACGGGATCCCACCACTAGCCATGTATTTTCATCTCCACCCCTTTCCACTTTCCGTAGAGACTGTTCCCTCTGCAACTCCCTGCCTAATTTACCGTTTCCCACCCAAAGCACCCCCTCCCCATGTATATTTTCGTGCATCTGCAGAAGATGCAGCACCTGTCCCTATACCTCCTTCCTTGACTCTGTCCAGGGGCCCGGACAGTTCTTTAAGGTTATGCAGAGATGCACCTCCCCCAGCCTCATCTACTGAATCCACTGTTCAAGGTGTGGACTCCTATATATCGGTGAAACCAAATGCAGACTGGGCGATCGTTTCGCTGAAAACCTTCAATCCGAATGGGTCAGAATGAAAGAATGGGGTGACTGGGCTTGTTTTCACTGGAATTTAGAAGGATGAGAGGGGATCTTATAGAAATATATAAAATTCTTAAAGGACTGGACAGGCTAGATGCAGGAAAAAAATTCCCGATGTTGGGGGAGTCCAGAACAAGGGGTCATAGTTTAAGAATAAGGGGTAGGCCATTTAGGACTGATATGAGGAAAACCTTTTACACCTCTTACAGAGTTGTGAATCTGTGGAATTCTCTGCCACAGAAGGCAGTGGAGGCCAATTCACTGGATGTTTTCAAGAGAGAGTTACATTTAGCTCTTAGGTTTAAAGGAATCAAGGGATATGGGGAAAAAGCAGGAATGGATTTTAGATGATCAGCCATGATCTTATTGAATGGCGGTGCTGACCCGAAGGGCCGAATGGCCTACTCCTGCACCTATTTTCCTGTTTCTATGATCAGTCTGTCTTGGCCTATGTGATCTCTCAGTTGCCAAACACTTTAACTCTTCTCATTCCCACACTCACCATTCTGTCCTGAGCCTCCTTCACTATCACAGTGAGGCCAAATGCAAATTGGAGGAGCAGCACGTCATATTTTGCTTGGGCTGCTTTCAACCCAGCAGTATGAATATTGATTTCTCGAACTTCAAGTAACTCTCTCTTCGTCCCTCCTCCACCCTTGTTTTCCAACTTGTTTCACTGTCCTCCGGATTAAATTTACTGTTTGGATGCCTCGTTGCCAACTTCCTCTCAGCCGACAATGAACCATCCCACATTTCCTTGAACGTTGTCTGCTTTGATCTATCCCTTTCACACCTCACTTGCTCTTTGTGCCCTGCTATCTCTAGTTCCCCTATCCCCTGACTCTCAGTCTGATGAAGAGTCTCAACCCAAAATTTCACCCATTCCTTCTCTCCAGGGATATTGCTGGTCCCGCTGAGTTACACCGGCATTTTATGTCTATCTTAAGTCTATTTGCATGCTTGGTGTAAATTACTACTAAAATACTATGATTTCCTCATTAAAACAGTGTTGCTAATGTGAGTGGTAAAGGGCCTGTCCCACTTAGGCGATTTTTAGGCGACTGCCGCAACAGTCACAGTCAGAGCGGGATGCCGAAAAAACGGCTTCTCCTGACCCGCCCTACGACAATGTCTACGGCAAGTTACCACCTAGTCGACATCAAGCTAGGACAAGCTACGTCAACCGGCGACACAATTCCTCCCGACTTGGGGCGTCCACCTACAACCACACCTACGACAACCTTCGACCACGCAGGCAAGAACCTACGACACCTGAAGTCAACTTACCTCCACCTTCGGCGACAACCGAAGACAACTGAAGACAATTCAGTCGCCGGTACCTGTCGCCGGTTAACATAGGTTGACGTAGGTAGTCGCCAATGGAATTCACTAAAGTCAGCACCCGGCGACAACCTACGTCATCCTGGCGTCATTCTGGCGACAACCTACGACAACCTACGACAACCTACGACAGCACCTACGACAGAAGAAGACAGGCCACGTCAAGCCCACTGTCGGCAAAAGGTTTTGAACATTTCAAAATCCAGTGGCGAAAAGAAAAAAGTGCTGACACTTGAGGAGACAGCTCAGGACAATACAGGCATCACCCGCGTCACCCCGCAACCATGTGGCAACAGCCTATTTTCCGACTGTCGCAAAAAAGATTGCCTAAGCGGGACAGGCCCTTAAATCATGATTTCAAATCTCTTGCTAAATATTTCCACCTGAATTGTCCTCTGAAATATTTACCATTCCAGAGAAGGCCTCGTTGGTTCTCAGACTACTTTTAAATGGGTCCATCGGCTCTTAAAAACTTCTTGACATGCACCATGGAAATATACTGTTGGGTTGCATTGCAGCTTGGTTTGGGAACCATTCTGTCCAAGACCCTAACAGGTTGTTCCGGTCCGTTACACAGACCAGACATGAGCATCAGCATTAGCAACTGTTCAGGTAGACAAAGACCAACCAACATCCTCTGGGGTCATTGACATGTTCTGCCCATTGAATCATCAGTGTAGTCAAGGCAAGAGGGTTTTACACTTGCACAAGGATGGTGCTCCTTAATTAATCACAAATGCTGCTGGACGGGAACCCAGGAAACCAAGTGCTGAGGGTAGAAGAGGTTTGGTGGAGGTTAGTTTAGTTTAATTTATTTATGGTCACGTGGCCAGGGATACAGTGAAGTGCTTGATCAGCATGCTATCCAGACGGCTGTGGAGGCTGTTATTGGGCATTTTTAAAGTGGAAATTTACAGGTTCGTGCTTGGTAAGAGTGTCAAAGGTATGGGGAGAAAGCAGGAGAACGATGTTGTGAGGGATAGATAAATCAGCCATGAACAGGGAATTTTACTTCGGAGTCACGTGAGTTTAAACCTGAAGGTAAGTTTTCACCTTATTCCCAGGTTTTGCTTTTTTTTTTTCTGCAGGAATCTGAATACAGAGATTTTCCTGCTGGACTAATTCGGGCCGAAGTCTGGACGGGCCGCGAAACCGGTTATGGACCGCGGGGAATCCCGGTCTCAGACCACGGACACCGGGACCAGGGGGAACCGGCTACAGAGACCACGGACGTGCGGGTAGCCGGTGGCCGCCGGGTTCGCCACCCAAGTCACTGACAGCGCAGTCAGCGGCTTCCAGACCGGCTGTGGTTCCCAGGAAGGGGGTAAAACCAACAGCAAGTCAGGCAGGCCTGTGGAAGTCTGGCCAGGAGAGACCCCTCCAACATATAGCGGTCACCCACTTCCACACCGCTGTGGGTCCCCAGGAGGGGGTAAAACCAAACGTAAGTCGGTCAGGCCTGTGAACCAGGGGAGTCAGGCCAGGAGGGTTCCCCTCCTTCAATGGGTAGCGTCTGTGGACGTCTAAACCCACATGGAGCACCTGATGGAGAGGTTGCTCCACAATGATGCTCCAAAGGAGGGAGTGATCAGCACAGGTCTCCTCGGGGGCGCACGGCAGCTGCACCTGTTTCAGGGCTGCACAATGTCTCCCTCTCTGAGGAGGGGAGCATTCGGGGTCAGTTGCTGTCTGACTCAGAGCACAAATCCTGATACAGGTCCGTAGGAGGGGCCATGTCAGCGCAGGTATCCTCAGGGGCCTGTGGCAGCACCTGTTTTCAGCGCTGCCTATAAATCTCCCTCACTGTGGAGGGGAGTGCGAGCGGTCAGTGTGTAACTGACTTCAAAATTGAAAGTATGTCGGTGGAACATACTGGAGCACATGCATGTGGCTTCAAGAGATACTCGCAAACGAAGGTGTTGCTGCCGGAAGAGTTGGTCTCCAGCCGTTGGCAGAATACCCGGAAGGGGCCAGAGTTCCCTCACGCTACAAGTGCCGGCAGTGAACAGCGCTATCAGGGTGACAATGGAGGGGCATGAAATCCAGGAAATGAAACCAGCCGCCGAATCCTCTCTTCAGGTAAGACTTATCCCACAGGTACGACCAGGATGAGGAAGCAAAAGCTGTCGGACTAATCAAGGTACCGACGATGAGCAAAGCTGCATCGGTAGGCGACGACACACCCCACGCCTCCATCGGGGGTAAGCGGTTCACTGAAGCTGGTGGCAGCTTGAAATCTGGGCACGGAAATATGGGCAGAGTTGTCTTTCGAGGCAGGCTCAGTATGATGTGGGTTTCAGACCAAGGCCCAAGCCGGTCTCAGGGAAAATATGGAATCCACGCACCCTACCAGTCCTACTCTCCAATCAAGGACGGAAAAAGAACCCGCATCAGCGGCCTTTGGGCTTACCTTCAGACCACCGGTAACCATGGAGGTAGGTGGGCCTGGTTCTTCCAATACATGGGGTTGTGGACCATTTACAAGTTGGTAATATTTACACTTCTGTTTTTGTACAAGTGACAATGATAACATGAGATTTAGATCTGTTTTAAAAAAACTGATGATAACATGTGATTAAATTATACTGCACATCATACAAATGTTCCAAGCAGGCTTGGACTTGGGGCCAGAGTTGTCTTTTGAGGCAGGCCCAGTATTATGGCCAGGATTGCCTTTCAGGACAAGGTGAAAGATGGAGGAAGTCACTTCATCCAGATTTAACTCGTATGTACAGTGTAGACTTTCAGAATAGGAAACTTCATTACTATCTAACAATTGATTTCTATAGGAGCTATATGGCAAGCATTGATCTCAAAGATGCATGCTATTCAGTTCCCATTCACAGGGATCACCGGAGATATTTGAAATTTATCTAGATGGGGCAATGATAACAGTTAAAGTGTTGCAAAATGGGCTAACTTCAGCTCCCAGGTTTATTTACCAAATTACTAAAACCGGTGCTTGGGCTGCTCAGAGCTCAAGAACATTTGTTCTCGCCTATCTGGATGATGTTTTAAACGCTGTTTTTACTAAAATTAACTGTTGCAGCCCTAAACAATATTTGAGAAATTGGGGTTCCTCATCCATCCAGTTAAATTTAAGTTGATACCAATCAGAACTATTGATTATTCGGATTTACCTTTAACTATCAACTTAACAGTAACTCCGCCCTGGGACAAGAGATTGGAATTAACAGAAGCCTGTAACAACCTCTTTGTTATGAAGCAACCTTCTATTCATCAAGTGTAATTGGCAATAGTAGCTGTCAGCTGCGCAATTTGGGCCTTTGCATTATCAGAACTTACAACGTGCAAAGAATTAACCTCACTAGTACCATATAGGTCATTATTAACAGACCTATGCTATTCCCAGCTGAAACTAACAAAGTCACAATGGTGGCAGTATTCAGCATTGCTCCAGTAATTTTGGTCAGTAATCTTCAGTAATTAAAAACTGATGCTAGTGCTCAAAGATGAATAATTATGAATGCCATCCCCAGTTATGGAGGCGGATGCGTTTGCATGAGTTACCAATTTTTCAGTTATTGGTATCAACTACCTATGAACACTAGGTGCATTCTATAGGTTAAAGGTTATTGTGCGAATATGCATAATCTGCATGCTCAACTCCAAGTTGATACACTATGGTGGTGGCATATGTTAGTCACATGGGTGCAATCAAGTTAAAGTATCCAGTGATATTTACCTAACCGCATTTGATGCTATTGTATCATCACGCGAAATCAATGACAACACAGAATGGATGTTGGATCACAAAGTATTTAATGTCATTATGGCTCGATGGAAAACCGAATATCGATATGTTTACATCCAGGCTCATTCACCAGTTGCAAAATATGTGGCATACAGTGGCGAGAGATACATTATCGCCAGACTGGGGAGGAATGTTCTTGCATGTCTTTCCCCCATTCTGCCTCATCAGTTGGATCTTGCAATAAATCCAGCAAGATACTGCTTCAGGCTTTTTGAACTGCCTGACTGGCATACTGACATGGTTCCTGCTAAAGTTGGGAATAATATAGAAACTTATATGGTTATTCTAAACATAAAACTTTGCTGGTTCAGCCTGTGACTCGGGAAACCAGCCTCTGCATGATAAATCAATTAATTGACTTGCAGACTCTGAGACGACTGTTCCTGCGGCTCGGGTTGCAAACCGATTCATGTAGTGCTCACTGTAGAGTGCAGTGATAGCACCAAAAAAGGTAGTACATTTCCTCTTCAGGAGATGGGAAGTATTTTTGTTTAAATACACATGTTACATATAATACAGCACGGATAACTGACGTCTTGGAGTTCGTTTTCAAATGGGTCTTTGACAATAATTAAGTTATAGTGCCATTAACTGTGCCAACTACATCCTTATCTTTAGCCGGCTCCCATAAGGTAGTTATCCTCATGGCACTGGTCACAGTGCAACGGGTCCAGTCACTACATAAATTGCGACTGGACAGGATGGTTACATCTGCTAATAAATATTTGATGTTTATGATTTAATTAACCAGGACAAACCAGGGGCATTAGGTCTCAAACTAGTTTCATGGCATACCCCATGGACCTTCGGTAATGTGTGGTCACACATTTACAACAATACGTCTAGGTCACCTAGAGCCTTAAGTGCTCCAAACTAGCAATGTTTGTTAGTTACAAAAATCCTCATAAGAAGGTATTAGTTCAACCATCTCCAGGTGGTTAAAATGGGGTTTTGGCTAATGCGTGAGTCCATACTAATATTTTCAACTCTCATTCCACCAGGGCTGCTACTACATCAGCTCCAAGGGTTATGTACGTTCCGCTGGACCACATCCTAGCAGCTGCAGGATGGTCAAATGAACATACTTTCCAAAAATGTTATAACATTGCCAGACCGGGGGTATTTGCCAACTCCTTTTTAGATTCTGTTTTATAGTTTCCCCCTGGATGAGAGGGGTCACTATTATTTTCCTTTGATGATTAAAGCATCAGCATTTTTAACAAACTAAGTCATGTCTGAATGCATTAATCTTTTTCACTCATCCATGGACACTTCATCAGTGTGTAACACATGGACTAGTTTCCGGCATGAAATCACAGAGCTTTGAAATCTTCACATAGTCACTCATGTGACTCCGAAGTAAAATAGTAAGATTAAATGAGACATACCAGTTTGAAGTTTGATCTTTATTTTATGAGGAGTCACGATGAGCGATTACGTGCCCACCGTACCCAACCCTCGTATCATAAAGATCAGCTGGTAGTTCTACTCTTCTCTAATCTTACTATGTTCAGTTCAACTGTGATTTCACACCGCTGCTTTGAAGATTGACGCACATGCGGGCTGATGGCCTGCTTCACGTAATCGCTCATCGTAACTCCTCATAAAAAAAGATCAAACTTCAAACTGGTAAGTTCTCGTTTAATCTTACTATTACAGACCAGTTAGCCTCACATTAGTGGTGGGGAAGATGCTGGAGTCAATTATAAAAGATGAAATAGCATTTGGATAGCAGTAACAGGATCAGTCCGAGTCAGCATGGATTTACGAAGGGAAAATCGTGCTTGACTAATCTTTTGGAATTTTTTGAGGATGTGACTAGGAAAATGGACAAGGGAGAGCCAGTGGATGTAGTGTACCTGGACATTCAGAAAGCATTTGATAAAGTCTCACATAGGAGATTAGTGGGCAAAATTAGAGCACCTGGTATTGGGGGTAGAGTGCTGACATGGATAGAACATGGGAAGAATGAAGGTGTGTGACTGAGAGAAAGGGTGTGCAGGAGACCCAGGTGGCTGTGCCTAATACAAACAGGTATGCCCTCTTGGCAACTGTCGGGGGAGACGACGCTTCCAGTCCGAGCAGCGAACACTTCTGTGGCTCCAATCCTAGAGATAGGACCGGCAAGACCGACGTCGGGCAGAGTCATAGTGGTGGGTGCAGACAAGAGATTCTGTGGAAGCAGACGAGACGCGAGAATGGTCTGTTGCCTCCCTGGTGCCAGGGTTCAAGATGTCACAAACCAAATTCAGACCATCCTCAGGAAGGAACGTGAACAGCCGGCAGCAGTTTAGGGGTATAAAAGTGTAGGTCATTGCTTACTCCCGTTGGAGTCTTACTTCCTCTTTCGAATGAACTGATCCTAGAATCATAGAATCATAGAAAATAGGTGCAGGAGTAGGCCATTCGTAATCCTGGCCTACTGCACCTTCTGAATTATTCCCAGAAATACCTGCCATTGTTGTTCCACTGTCATCCTTGCTTGGGTATCTTTCCAGTCACCTTTGGCTAGCTCCACCCTCATGGCTCCATAGTCCCCTTTATTCAACTGTAACACTGACACCTCCAATTTACCGTTCTCCCTCTCCAATTGTAGATCAAACTTGACTACTCACTACCTCCTAATGGCTCCTTAACCTTAAGTTCCTTTATCAAATCCGGTTCATTACATAACACTAAATCCAGAATTGCCTTCTCCCTGGTAGGATCCAATACAAGCCGCTCTAAGAATCCAATTATTGAGTACTGTGGGTAGAGTGCTGACATGGATAGAGAAGTGGTTGGCAGACAGGAAACAAAGAGTAGGGATTAACCGGTCCTTTCAGAATGGCAGGCAGTGACGAGTGGGGTACCACAAGGCTCGGTGCTGGGACCGCAGCTATTTACAATATACATCAATGATTTAGGTGAAGGGATTCAGAATAACGTAAGCAAATTTGCAGATGACACAAAACTGGGTGGCAGTGTGAACTGTGAGGAGGATGCTATGAGAATGCAGGGTGACTTGGACAGGTTGGTGAGTGGGCAGATGCATGCCAGATGCCATTTAATATGGATAAATGTGAGGTTATCCACTTTGGTAGCAAAAACAGGAAGGCCGATTACTATCTAAATAGTGTCAAGTTGGGAAAGGGGAAGTACAACGGGATCTGGGGTCCTTGTTCATCAGTCAATGAAAGTAAGCATGCAGGTACAGCAGGCAGTGAAGAAAGCAAATGGCATTTTGGCCTTAATAACAAGAGGAGTTGAGTATAGGAGCAAGGAGGTCCTTCTGCAGTTGTATAGTGCCCTAGTGAGACCACACCAGGAGTATCGTGTGCAGTTTTGGTCCCCTAATTTGAGGAAGGACATTCTTGCTATTGAGGGAGTGCAGCATAGGACAACAAGGTTAATTCCTGGGATGGCGGGATTGTCATATGCTGAGAGGAACAACTGGGCTTGTATACTCTGGAGTTTAGAAGGATGAGAGGGGATCTTATTGAAACATACAAGATTATTCAGGGTTTGGACATGTTAGAGGCAGGAAACATGTTCCTGATGTTGGGGGAATCCAGAACCAGGGCCACAGTTTAAGAAAAAGGAGTAAGCCATTTAGAACGGAGACGAGGAAACACTATTTCTCACAGAGAGTTGTGAGTCTGTGGAATTCTCTGCCTTAGAGGGCGGTGGAGGCGGGTTCTCTGGATACTTTCAAGAGAGAGCTAGATAGGGCTCTTAAAGATAGCGGAGTCAGTGGATATGGGAAGAAGGCAGGAACGGGGTACTGATTGGGGATGATCAGCCATGATCACATTGAATGGCGGTGCTGGCTCGAAGGGCCGAATGGCCTACTCCTGCACCTATTGTCTACTGTCTATTGTCTATTGAATGGCAGATTAGACTCCATGGGCTGAATGGTCTAATCCTGCTGTTATAATTTATGAACATGAACTTTCTATGCTGTATCGTTCAATCAATTGATTAAATAGAATAATTAGATATTGTGGCACCTGTATATAGTAGATGGGCTGAATGGCTGTATCTGTGCAATTTGCAGCAGAATGGCAATGTAGCCACAGGCGTATGAAGCAATTGTTTACGACTTGCGCAGTGTGCTTATTGAACTTTTATTTCAATAGTAAACACGAAAATAATGAGCCATTTAAAGTGCAACTTGTAAATGGGTGGTGTTTTGACAGGGCTGCTTCCCCTTCCCCCCCAAGGCTGCAAGCTCTCCCTTTGCACTCTCACTTACTGCCGCACCTTCACACCTTCAGGAGAGAGGGTGAAAGATCAAGGTGTAAATTGCTGGATACCTTTGGCTGGTAATTACACTCCCACTGAATATTATGTACATCGGTTACCTTGGTTAAATTTGCACCACAGTTGATTATGTCTACGGAAGATGATATTTAATAGACAGTTTCAAATTAGTACAAAATTCCAATATGTAAAATGAAAGAGTGAAAGATGTAATATGGATCAAATGTATGTATGGAGAAGGTGACAAAACCTTTTGGAGATGGGTTGCCTAAAAAGATTTGGAAGTTGAGAGGTGATCTTATAAAAGTGTAAACAATCATGATGGGGATAGATAGGCTGAATGCACAGAGTATTTTCCTCACATGGACATGTTACATGGATCCTTCGGCCATGTTGTTAGCCAACTGAACCATCACCAACTCGAGAGTGGTCCTGAGCTACCATCTACCTCATTGGAGACCCTCAGACTTCACTGACTTTATCATGTATCTGTACACTGTGGATGGCTCGATTGTAATCATACAAAGTCTTCCCGTTGACTGATTAGCATACATCAAAAGCTTTTCACTGAACCTCCGTACACGTAACAATAAACTAAACTTTTATCGAGAGTAAGGGAATCAAGAACTAGAGGACGTAGTTTTAAGGTGAGAGGGAAAAGATTTTATAGGAACCTGAGGGGCAACGTTTTCACTTAGAGAGTTCTGGGCATATGGAATGTGCTACCAGAGGAGGTGTTGAGGCAGGTACCATAACAACATTAAAAGAGACACAAGGAACTGCAGATGATGGTTTACAAAGAAAGACACCAAGTACTGGAGTAATTCAGTGGGTCAGGCAGCATCTCTGGAGAATGTGGTTAGGAGACATTTGGACAGGTACATGGATAGGAAATGTTCAGAGGCATACGGACCAAATGCAGGTAAATGGGATTGGCTTGAATGGTGCATCTTGGTCAGCAAGGGCGAGTTGGGCCGATGGGCCATTTTCCATGCTCAATGACTCGATGACTCTATTAGATAATAGAGCGCCCAGACTTTGGGGAATGAATGGGCAGTGGGAATAATTTAGGATTGATGTAGGACACTGGGGAGTGAGATACTCAAGATTGTTTGTATTGATAATGGGTTATGGGAAGAGAGTGGGGAAGTGAGCTTAGTTTTGATTGATGTTGAGCAGTGGGGAGAGTTGGGATAGATTTAACTGGTTAGAAAGCTGAGAAAGTCCAAAGTTACAGTTTTTAACGTTTAGATTTTGCATTCTCCTCTCATCATGGAGACCTCACCATTACACTTTAGAATTAGAGATACAGCATGGAAATAGGCCCTTCGGCCCCCAGAGTCCATGGCGACCTGTGATCACCCCATAACACTAGTACTATCCTACACACTTGGGACAATTTACAATTGTTACCGACGCCAATCGGCCTACGAACAAGAACATCGCGAACTTGAGTATGGGAGAAAACTGGAGCACCCGGACGAAACCTACGTGGTCACAGGGAGAACGCACAAACTCTGTACAGTCAGCACCCATAGTCAGGATCAAACCTGGGTCTCTGGTACTGTGAGGCAGCAACTCTACCGCTGTGCCATTGTAACGCCACTGTTGCAGAATATATGCAGGCTCCCTCAATGATGAAGGTTTCAGTACAAGGTACTGTGCTGACCTCTAGGCCTTGTTGTGTTAACTCCTGTAAACACCAAACACCCTGTTATGAAGAACATTCGTGCACTTGTACACTTTGCAAAGTTGGAATCCATTAATTTCCTTAAGCGTTAGTCACTTCCCATCTATCAACTCTGGGTGGGAGGATAAGTGTAGTTGGAATCACTTCCAAGAGAAAATGCACTTCCTCCCTATTTTGCAAATTGTGTGGTACAAAACTGTAGCACATAGAGATGCACAGCATGGAACCAGGTGTATTCAGCCCACTTTGGCAAGTTTTCACACAGTGTGCCTGGAACACATTGTCAGGGGGTGGTGGTGGAGCCAGATATGATAGAAGCATTTAGGAAGCTTTTGAATAGGCATATGGATAGGCAGGGATGTGGATTATGTGCAGGTAGGTAAGCATTGGTCACGGCATCGTGTTTGGCACGGACATTGTGGGCCAAAGGGCATGCTCCTGTACTGTACTGTGCTGTGTTCTGAGCATCCACTTATTTTTCTTGCGTATGGCGTGCACAGCCTAAAGATGTGGGGCAACTTGTTCTATTTGATCTTATTTGAATGTGCACTCCAGGATGATTGCATTCGTCGAAACAGTGAAGGTTGCAATCTCCCACCCCAGCATTCACGTCATAGCACATTGTTAGCATGTCTTTAAAATAGACGTCATTTGGATAGAGGCCCCTCTGCTGTGCCAAACATGGGCAGGGGAGGTGAGTCGTCAGAGATGTATGGTTCATCAAAGGTCCAAGCCTGTGAAGCACCGTAGGTGTTGATATGAGTGGTCCAAGCCCTCTCCCACTTACCCTGCAATATGTGATCATTTCCCCACTCTGATTTGATAATGAGCTTTGCAAACCTGCCAAGAAACAATCGTGCTGGAGTTCTGGTTTTAATAAAGTTTAACAAAGCAATGTTTTAGTGCAGAGTAAGGTTGAAAACCCTGCAACCAATTATAAAAATGTCGAAAATGAAATCAATGTGAGCACCGGGATCTGTCCATGTCGAGCAGCTTGGGGGGAAATAGGTTGTGCTGGAGTAGTAAAGTAAGAGAGGACTTGTTGTCTCGCTTCCCTGGTCATAACTGAACAAAGAATATGGGACTTCCTGCCTCCTTCTAGTGGCTCAGTTTGTAGAATTTACAATTCAACAGACCACAACGGTCACAGATTCATACACACACAGCATTAACACCATGAAAGGAAGCCATTTGGGCTTTCACAGCCCCACTGGTCAATTAACAGCTATCTGATCTGATTCCACCATCCATCTCTTGGTCTCTAGTGCTACAAGTAATATATTATCAAGCACACACCCTGACTCTTTTTAAATATGCTCGGGATTCCAGAACTTCCAACATGTGGACCACACTTGGACTTTGGACGTTGGACGCTCTTTATAAGCGCTGCCAAAATATGGTGTCTGTGCATTTGTGGGTTGTGCTAAAGAATGTCATTGTGCTGTGCATATGTGACAATAAAGAACCATTTCTGTCTCTTTTGAACTTTCAGGATGGGAGTTCCAAACTCTCCACCAAATTATAGGAGAAAAGAAATGTCCATCTTACTTTCAATCCATGCTGGTTTTTGATGCCTCAAGTAGTGCAAATGGAATGGTATTCTGTCTTTGCATCTCATAGTTTTACACACTTTATTTAAGGTGTAGAAAGAGGTTGGATAGGCCCGCACCATTTTATTTGGCGTGTAGGAGGCTGAAAAAAGCTGAGGCTGGGATGAGGAGTACAGATTGAGCTGTACGTTATGGACCTGGGGGAGCTTGGCACAGTGGTTTAGTTTAGTTTAGTTATGAGACACAGTGCAGAAACAGGCCCTTCGGCCCTCTGAGTCTGCACCGACCAGCAATCACCGCACACTTACGCTATTTACATTTATACCAAGCCAATTAACCTACAAACCTGTACATCTTTGGAGTGTGGGAGTAAGATGTAAATTTAGACACTTCACATTGCCCTCACACACACTCTATCCTTCCTTTCCAATGTTAGTTCCTCTCCACCTCTCTTTCCCTCCTTCCATTTGCTATTCCCTCTCTCTTCCTTGCTCTCTGATTCTCTCGTGATGAACTTTTCTTTCTTCCAGTCTTTTTTGGATTTGCCTGCCTAAGCCCTTCCAATGCAACACACACCAGGCCTCATTACTGAAGAGAGGGACATTCCCAATAGCTGTAAAAAAGGCATCAAGTGCTGGTGTAACTCAGCGAGACAGGCAGCACCTCTGGAGAATATGGTCAGGTGACAGTTTGAGAGGGGACTCTTCTTCAAACCCAATACCGTATTGTTTATGGAAGGCTACATTTTGCTGGGGAATAACTGCACACATTTGGAGAATCCCCTGAAAATGAACTCTCTGAACCAAAGACCTTCAATTTATGGGATATTTTATTAGCAAAGTCGTTTTTACCAGCTGTTGGAGGTGCTTGGGGCAATTAATAGTTCCTAATCTTTAAAAAGAATGATAGGATTGATCTGTTTTCCTTTAGAATAGGCAACTAGAACAACAATCACACTAATTTGCTCCAGGTATGTCTGGAATTTGAGCAGGATTTCTACACTCCCTGAGGTAAAAGTGCACAAAAGGGAGAGGTCCACATTTCCTCAGACCAGCTGCATTTCGTTTACTTAACTTTACATTAACTCCTCTGTGCCCGAGAATTATTCACAGATCCGAGCTAAATAGACTGTACAAAGGCAGGTTAAAGAGCCAGACCTTCTGCCAACATCAGAACCACAAGTGGGAATGATTATCCTGAAATACCTATTTGTTTCTCCCCAGAATAAAATGCCCCACAAGGTCTCCAAGTGAGGAAAGATGTGTTGCAGGAGTGATGTGTAGTAAGCCCTGAACCTTCTGTGTGAAAGCTCATTGCTGTGAAATTCTCACATACATGAAACAGAGTACAGGAAGGAGATTGAGAGCTTCGTAACCTGGTGCCAAGACAACAACCTGTCCCTTAATCTCAGCAAGACTAAGATGATTGTGATGGACTTCAGGAAGCAAAGTAGTACACATACATTGATGGTGCCGATGTGCACTAAATATCAGCAGCAATTTGGCCTGGACTAGCCACATTGAAGCTATGGCCAAGAAAGCACAACAACGTAACTACTTCCTCATAAGGCTTAGGAAGTTTGTCATGTCCCCAACAACCCTCACCAATGTCCACAGCTGTGCCATGGAAAGCATCTCATCGGGATGCATCACAGCATGGTTTGGGAACAGCTCCATCCATGACCACAAGAAATTGCAAAGAATTGTGGATGTAGCCCAGATCATCACATGGAATTCATTGCCACAGACGGCTGTGCGTATTTTTAAGGCCAAGATTGTCAGATTCTTGATTAGTAAGGGTGTCAAGAGTTATGGGGAGAAGGCAGGAGAATGGGGATAAGAGGAAAAGACAGATTAGCCATGATTGAATGGCAGAGCAGAATTGATGGGTCGGATGACTCACTACTGCTCCTATGACTTATGAACAAACCAACCTCCCTTCCGTCAACTCCATCTACACCTCACACTGCCTCATCAAGGCTGCAAGCATAATCAAGGACGAGTCTCACCCCAGTCACTACCTCTTCTCCCCTCTAAAATTATTGTGTCATTTATTGTGTAATTGATTAATATGACAGAGACATGTGAGGTGTTGCATTTTGGGATGTCTAACAAGGGCAGGGCCTACACAGTGAATGGTAGGCCTGTGCATGGTTCCTTGAAGTTCAAGTCGCAGGTAGATGAGGTGGTCGAAAAGGCTTTTGACACATTGGCCTTGATCAGTCAGAGTATTGAGTATAGAAGTTGGGAGGTCATGTTGCAGTTGTATAAGATGTCGGTGAGACCGCATTTAGAGTATTACTAGACTAAGTGGGACCCGTTGGGAGGGCTGGTCCCCCAATGCAATATGCACCTCTCCACCAATTCCAATTGCTGGCCAATGGGGGTGAGCACTTTCTGGAGTGCTAATATGGGTGTTGTGGGCCAAAAGAACTGGTTTCCAGAGGGCTAGTATGGACATTGTGGGCCGAATGGATTCTTGGGCTGGCAGCTCAGTCACTCAGGCCTGGTGGGCTGGCAGCTCAGTCACTCAAGTCTAGTGGGCTGGTAGCATAGTCACTCAGGCCTGGTGGGCTGGTAGCTCAGAAACTGCCAGAAATTCTGCCCAAAACAGGTGAGAGACTGTGAGAGAGAGAAGGGGGAAAGTGTGGAGAATCAATTTTAGAATGTGTCATCTTTTTCTGCAGATCACAGTAATGAAGGAGGAAAGTCTATCCTGGCCTGGATCACACAGGGAGCAACTGAAGGGAGTAAGAAAAATACTGGGGTGAGATTTAATACTTGCAGGGGAGATACTTACTGAAGGGCCGAAGGGACTCCTGTGCTAGTACAGGCCTGATGGGCCAAGAGGCTCTTTTAAAAAAATCTGAGTGAAATCTCAGTGAAAGGTACTTTTTCTGGACTTTTCCTGGCCTGGTATGGGTCTTTTGGGCCAAAATGTTCCTCCTGGGCTAATACGGGCATTTTGTGCAAAAGGGTTTATTTCTTGGCTAATAGGGGCCTTGTGGGCCGAAATTAGTGGTTTCAGGCAGGCCAAACAACTCATTTCATTTCATTTCCAAATGCTTTGCAGTTTCAAGCGCAGGGCAGACCAAATAGCTCATTGCATTTTCATTTCACTCCCATTTCCATTGCAGTTTCAAGCACAGGGCAGGTCAAGCTAAACAGCTGATTGCATTTTCACTTAATTTCCATTGCCATTGCACTTTCAAGCACAGGGCAGGCTCAAGCCAAACAGCTGCTTGCATTTTCACTTAATTTCCATTGCCACTGCACTTTCAAGCACGGGGCAGGCCCAGGCCAAACAGCTGATTGCATTTTCACTTCATTTCCATTCCAAGATGGCGGCGCTGGCTTAACAGCTGCGGCCCACCTGCAGTCCGTCTGTTATTTTCTTTTTTGTGTTCCTTTGTCCTGTTTTTGGTTGGTTTTGTTTTGTTAGATTGTGTGTGTGTCTGTGGGTGGGGGGGGGAGAGACATGTCTTTGGTCTCTTCCTTCGGGGGGGTGTGACTTTTTTTGTCGTATTCCCCGTCTTTGTCTCCGTCTGCGCCGAAGCCTAATGGCAGAGCTGGCGGCCTTGGGGCTGTCCCAGCAGCAGCGGCCTCGGAGCTGTTCCAGAGGCAGCAGCAGCGGCGACCCGCTTCGGCCCCGGAGCTGTGACGGGGGCAGCAGCAGCGGTGACCCGCCTCGGTGCCGGAGCTGTTCCAGCGGCAGCGACAGCAGCGACCCGACTCGACCTCAGAGCCGTGGCGGCGGCAGCGGCAGCGGCCCGTCCTCGACCTCGACCGCGGGCCCGGTGGACTCGGCTGCGGGCCCGGTGGACTCGGCCGCGGGCCCAGTGGACGACATCGTCGGGAGCTCGCAGGTCATAGGATACCTGTTTTTACGAGCTCCCGCAACAACAGCTTCGTCTGCTGGTCTGGAGGACGGCAGCTTCGGCAGCTTCGACCACCCCGGGCCGCAGGGTTTGAACTGGCCCGTTCGCGGAGCATGGTTGAGCCACGGGACTTACTTACCATCACCCGGTGGGGTCACAACATCTGAAGCCTGGATCGCCTCGGCACAGAGGGAGAACAAAGAGGGAAGAGACAGAGACTTTTTGAGGATGTAACTAGTAGCGTGGATAGGGGAGAACCAGTGGATGTGGTGTATCTGGACTTCCAGAAGGCTTTCAACAAGGTCCCACATAAGAGATTAGTATACAAGCTTAAAGCATACGGCATTGGGGGTTCAGTATTGTTGTGAATAGAGAACTGGCTGGCAAACAGGAAGTAAAGAGTAGGAGTAAACGGGTCTTTTTCACAATGGCAGGCAGTGACTAGTGGGGTACCGCAAGGCTCAGTGCTGGGATCCCAGCTATTTACAATATACATTAATGATCTGGATGAGGGAATTGAAGGCAATATCTCCAAGTTTGCGGATAACACTAAGCTGGGGGGCAGTGTTAGCTGTGAGGAGGATGCTAGGAGACTGCAAGGTGACTTGGATAGGCTGGGTGAGTGGGCAAATGTTTGGCAGATGCAGTATAATGTGGATAAATGTGAGGTTATCCACTTTGGTGGCAAAAACAGGAAAGCAGACTATTATCTAAATGGTGGCCGATTAGGAAAAGGGGAGATGCAGCGCGACCTGGGTGTCATGGTACACCACTCATTGAAAGTAGGCATGCAGGTGCAGCAGGCAGTGAAGAAAGCGAATGGTATGTTAGCTTTCATAGCAAAAGGATTTGAGTATAGGAGCAGGGAGGTTCTACTTCAGTTGTAAAGGGTCTTGGTGAGACCACATCTGGAGTATTGCGTACAGTTCTGGTCTTCAAATCTGAGGAAGGACATTATTGCCATAGAGGGAGTGCAGAGAAGGTTCACCAGACTGATTCCTGGGATGTCAGGACTGTCTTATTAAGAAAGACTGGATAGACTTGGTTTATACTCTCTAGAATTTAGGAGATTGAGAGGGGATCTTATAGAAACTTACAAAATTCTTAAGGGGTTGGACAGGCTAGATGCAGGAAGATTATTCCCGATGTTGGGGAGTTCCAGTTCAAGGGGTCACAGCTTAAGGATAAGGGGGAAATCCTCTAGGACCGAGATGAGAAGGACTTTTTTCACACAGAGAGTGGTGGGTCTCTGGAACTCTGCCACAGAGGGTAGTTGAGGCCAGTTCATTGGGTATATTTAAGAGGGAGTTAGATGTGGCCCTTGTGGCTAAGGGGATCAGAGGGTATGGAGAGAAGGCAGGTACAGGATGCTGAGTTGATGCTCAGCCATGATCATATTAAATGGCGGTGCAGGCTCGAAGGGCCAAATGGCCTACTCCTGCACCTAATTTCTATGTTTAAGACTTTGCCTTCCATCACAGTGAGGAGGTGTTTGGTGAACTCACTGTGGTGGATGTTAAATTTGTGTTTATTGTGTGTTTCTGTCATTTTTTTAAATTATATGTCTAACTGCAGGGGGAATGCAGGGGAATGAAATTGCACTTTCAAGCACAGGGCAGGCTCAAGCCAAACAGCTCATTGCATTTTCACTTCATTTCCATTGCCATTGCACTTTCAAGTACAGGGCAGGCTCAAGCCAAACAGCTCATTGCATTTTCACTTCATTTCCATTGCCATTGCAGTTTCAAGCACAGGGCAGGCCAAACAACTCATTTCATTTTCATTAAGGGCTAACAAATCATTTATTCAAGTACATTGCATACTCACAGTGTTACATTGAAACATAGAAAATAGGTGCGGGAAGAGGCCATTCGGCCCTTCGAGCCAGCACCGCCATTCATTGTGATCATGGCTGATCGTCCGCTATCAATAACCCGTGCCTGCCTTCTCCCCATATCCCTTGACTCCACTAGCCCCTAGAGCTCTATCCAACTCACTCTTAAATCCATCATGTGATTTGGCCTCCACTGCCCTCTGTGGCAGGGAATTCCATAAATTCACAACTCTCTGGGTAAAAAAGTTTTTCCTCACCTCAGTCTTAAATATTCTGTAGTTTCCCAGCTCAGACAGAGGGTCGTGACCTCTCCCTCGCCATTGTCAAGTTGGAAAGATATTGTTAAGTTGGAAAGGGTACTGAGAAGATTTATGAGGATGTTGCCAGGACTAGAGGGTCTGAGCTACAGGGAGAGGGTTAAGGCTGGGTCTCTATTACTTGGAGCGCAGGAGAATGAGGGGTGATCTTATAGAGGTGTATGAGCAGAATAGATTGGGTAGATGCACAGAATGTCTTGCCCAGAGTTGGAGAATTGAGGACCAGAAGACATAGGTTCAAGCTGAAGGGAAAAAGATTTAACAGGATTCTGAGGGGTAACCTTTTTACACAAAGAGTGGTGGGAGTATGGAACAAACTGCCAGGGGATGTAGTTGAGGTTGGGACTATCCCAATGTTTAAGAAACTGTTAGACGGGTACATGGATAGGACAAGTTTGGAGGGATATGGACCAAGCGCAGGCAGGTGGGACTAGTATAGCTGGGACATGTTGGCCGGTGTGGGCAAGTTGGATGGAGGGCCTGTTTCCACACTGTATCACTGTCACTATGACTCTATGTAGTTATCTGTGTGTTATTATTCTGCAGCGAGTAAGAATTTAAGGATGTAAGGGCATGACATGAGAATTAAGGGACAGAAGTTTAGGGGTAACATGAGGCGGAACTTCTTTACTCAGAGAGTGGTGGCTGTGTGGAATGATCTTCCAGCAGAAGTGGTGGAGGCAGGATCGATTTTAACATTTAAAAGTAAAGTGGATAGGTATATGGACGGGAAGGGAATGGAGGGGTATGGTCTGAGTGCAGGGACTAGGGGAAAATAAATGGTCGGCACGGACTGGAAGGGCCGAGAAGGCCTGTTTCCGTGCTGTAATTGTTATATGGTTATATGGTAATTGTTCTGTCTGTCTAAATGACAATTGAACACTCTTGACTCTTGAAAATTCTACATTTTTCCTGAAGTGTGGAAACACATGAATCTTATCTAAAGGTGCATTTAAATTCCCGGCAGCAATGTGGCCTCATACAGTACTACCCATAGGCAGCATCATTATTACACAGCAATCTGTTTTGATTTCGCCAAAGTACAGTCAGTAGATTTCCGAGGAGAGAAGTGTTTCTAACGCCACTTGCCTGAGTGAAGGATGTAGTTGAGGAGAGTTACAGGTGGCCAACAGAAGAGACCTACGTCACAAATCAAAGCAATCGCAACACGACCTGCCAGCAAACAGCTGAGGCTGCATCTGACTTAGAACCACTTTGTGAACCACACGATTGGCAGCCCCGCCAACAGTCTGTCTGTTTTTTTGTCTTTTTTTGTTATTTTGAGTGTGTTTTTAAAGTTTGTGTCAATTTTCTCTGGTTTGTTTTATGTAGGGGGTTGGGGAGGGGGGTCGGGGAAACTTTTATTTTCCAATCTCTTACGCTGCTGGAGATGCAATTGTTCTTCAGGTCGTATCTCCGGTCGCTCTATGGCCTAACATCGTGCAACTGGAGGCCTGCTCAGACTGACTTTGAGCCCCGCCGCAGGGCATGGATTTAACATCAGAGTGATCCCTTGCCTGGGATCGCTCCAATCATGGCCAGTGGACTTTACTATTGAGAGCTCGCAGTCTCGGGAAAGGCTGTGGATGTCGGTAGCTTCAACGGTGCAGAAGGTTTGACCAGCCCCAACCCGGGGTCAGATCGCAAAGTGCGGGGAGATGAGAATTCCCCCCCGATGCGGAAGTTTGATCGCTCCGACGAGGAGGCCACCGCCGGCTAGTGGGTGTCAAGATCAACAGGCTTAAGGACCCCGACTGCGGGAGAACAAAGAATGGAAGAGATTTTACTTCGGAGTCACGTGAGTGACTACGTGAAGACCCCGCCAGCACGCATGTGTGACATATCGTCGAACGCATTGCGAAGCGACAGGCAGGAGGAGCGCCGCTCCTCCAGCGTAAGTTTAAAAACGGCCCGCAGGTAAGTACTTACCATTCTGAGGTCGTTTGTCGGCTCTGTGTGCTGTTGTTTTTCAGAGCGCATCACGGAGTCCCGAAAATCGAGAAGATCCGCTACTAAAGTTGTTGCTGAGGAAGGAGGCAGCCAGCGGCATCTGAGTTCTCCTGAGCTGCTGGTTCAAACCGCAGCCCCCGACTTCACGCCGCTACAGGCCACAGGTGCTCCTGGGACTGGCGGCAAAACCACCCGGAAGTCGGGCAGGTCCGCTGACTCGGCTAAGTCCGGACCGGAGGACACCCCGCTCGCGGGAAGCGACGGCGGTCGACTGTTCCGCATGGAACGGATGGTGGAGCAGTTGCTCCAGCGTGACCTGCTGCAGCAGGGGTATGGTCACAGTGGGTCTCCTAGCAGACCCACGACAGCATCCTTTTCCGGACTGCCAAATGTCTCACCCTCTTCGCAGGGGAGCATTAGGAGTCAGTACTGGGCTGACTCTGAAGATGGGGGCATGGCTGAAGATACGACAATGCTAGGGGTGCCAGAAGAGGAGCTCTTGGATATGGTCTCTAAATTTGCATTACCTACCCAAAAAGGGCTGCCGTTACATACTAAATTGGCAGCCAGTATCAATTACATGGCGACCAACCAACTACAAGATCAAGCCATCAATGATACGGCAGCAAAATACCTAGCTCCGGAGAATTACTTCTCCCTCAATGTGCCTGCTGTTAACAACTCCATTTGGAGTAACATGAGCCTTGGGATAAGGAGCCAAGAGGTCAAGCTCCAGAAAATCCTTAAACTTTTGTATTAACCATGCTCCGAGGGTGGGCACCAATAACTGGCCTTTCATTGGATAAACTGACCTACAAAATGGTCATGCTGATGGCACTCGTAACGGCACAACGGGTCCAGTCCCTACATAAGCTAAGGATGGACGCCATGAACATATCCAATAGCAAGGTAACTTTCTTTATACAGGGGTTACTCAAGCAAGACAGGCCTGGTTCACCTGGCCAAAAATTGGATTTCCTGGCTTATCCCGTAGACTGCCGTCTATGTATCGTGACCCACATATTATGCTACATAGAGGTCACTAAGTCTCAGGGGCACGGAGAGGGCTTTGCTCATTAGACACAAATGCCTTCACCATGGAGTCACCGTGCAAACCATTTCCAGGTGGTTAAGGATGGTATTGGGTGCAGCGGGGGTGGACACTAATGTGTTTAAATCTCACCCCACCAGGGCTGCATCCACATCAGCGGCAAGGATGATGGAAGTTCCGATGGACCACATCCTTGCAAAAGCGGGTTGGAGTAAGATAAAACCTTTCAGCAGTTTTACAATAAACCTGTGGCCGCTCCTGAGACGTTTGTGGAAAAAAAAAATTAAGTTCTGTTTTATAATTTCCCCGATGTAGGGGCATTATTGTTTGGTATTGTGGAATAAATACCTGTTGTTTTTCAGCACAGTTTCATGTCTGAAATACATAGGGGGCGCCGTCCAGTTGGTATGGCTGCCCAGCCTGCAGCTGTCTGTTTTTTAACTTCTTTCTTTTATTGTTAGTGAGTTTTAGTGTTTTGTTTTGGAGTCCTAGCCTTTTTTACGTGGGGGGTGGTGGGGGGGGAGGAGAGGAAACTACTTTTCAGGGGCCCTGCCTGGTCGGAGAGGCGGCTTTTCTCCAGGCTGTAACTTCGACCCGTCCTCGCGGCCTACCAGCGGGCCTGGAGCGGCGTTTCCTGAGGGGACCACCCAGAACCTCGGCTTCGGCAGCGGCTCAGCGCTGGAGCACCATCACGGAGCGGAGCGGGCGATACGTTGCCTGGGTCGCCGCGCTGGAGATGCAGAATGCTGAGACCGCAGGTGAACATCGCGGAGCTGCGGGACTGTGGAGCGGCCGGCTGCGGGCGGCAGCGCTGAACTTTAACATCGGGAGCCTGGGATCTCTCGGCGGGATTGCCAGTTGTGGAGCTCCATCCAGAGCGGCCTTGTCGGCTTCGGAAGCCATGGACTCCGGTAGGGAAGCGGCTGTTCCAGGTGTCCCAAGCCGCTGTGAGGACTCTCCCAACGCCGGAGCACCAACACCCAGCGAGAAGGCCTAAAACATCGGGCCGCCGTAGCGCCGACTGCGGAGGCCTCAATAGGCCCAACTATGGGTGGACATGGAGATGGGACTGGACTTTGTGCCTTCCCCCACGGTGGGAACCATTGTGGGGGGATGTTTTTATGTTGATTGTTAATTCTTTAGTGTTGTGTCTTATCTTTATCTGTGTGTTGCATGGCAAGTCAAATTTCACTACACAATTGGTGTAGTGACAATAAATGTCCTTTGTCCTTTGTCCTTTGAAATACGTTAACATACAGTGGCTTGCAAAAGTTTTCATACCCCTGGAACATTTCCACATTTTGTCACGTTACAACCACAAACGTAAATGTATTTTATTGGGATTTTATGTGATAGACCAACACAAAGTGGCGCATAATTGTGAAGTGGAAGGAAAATGATACATGGTTTTCAAATTTTTTACAAATAAAGAACTGAAAAGTGTGGCGTGCAAAAATATTCATCCCCTTTACTCTGATACCCCTAAATAACATCCAGTGCAACCATTTGCCTTCAGAAGTCACCTAATTAGTAAATAGAGTCCACTTGTGTGTATCTAATCTCAGTATAAATACAACTGTTCTGTGAAGGCCTCAGAGGTTTGTTCGAGAACATTAGTGAACAAACAGCATCATGAAGCCCAAGGAACACACCAGACAGGTCAGGGATAAAGTTGTGGAGATGTTTAAAGCAGGGTTAGGTTATAAAAAAAATCCCAAGCTTTGAACATCTCACGGAGCACTGTTCAATCCATCATCCGAAAATGGAAAGAGTATGGCACAACTGCAAACCTACCAAGACATGGCCGTCCACCTAAACTGACAGCCGGGCAAGGAGAGCATTGATCAGAGAAGCAGCCAAGAGGCCCATGGTAACTCTGGAGGAGCTGCAGAGATCCACAGCTCAGGTGGGAGAACCTGTCCACAGGACAACTATTAGTCGTGGTCTGTCAAGGAGGACTCTCTCTAACTTCTACAGGTGCACAGTAGAGAGCTTGCTGACCGGTTGCATCGTGGCTTGGTTCAGCAATTTGAGTGCCCTGGAGAGGGCTTGGTTCAGCAATGGTTGTTTGACGGGCATGTGTGCTGGCGGGGTCTTCACGTAATCCCTCATCGTAACTCCTCATAAAATAAAGATCAAACTTCAAACTGGTAAGTTCTCATTTAATCTTACTATTAAAGTTTTTTTTGCCTTCCATCACAGTGAGGAATGTGGAGGAGTCACTGTGGTGGATCTTTATGTTAAAATGTATTTGTGTGTTACGTTGCTTTTTATTTGTATGACTGACTTGGCAAATTAAATTCCTCGTATGTTAACCATATAACCATATAACAATTACAGCACAATTACGGCCCTTCCAGTCCGTGCCGACCATTTATTTTCCCCTAGTCCCATCTACCTGCACTCAGACCATACCCCTCAATTCCCTTCCCGTCCATATACCTATCGACTTTACTTTTAAATGTTAAAATTGATCCTGCCTCCACCACTTCTGCTGGAAGCTCATTCCACACAGCCACCACTCTCTGAGTAAAGAAGTTCCCCCTCATGTTACCCCTAAACTTCTGTCCCATAATTCTCGTCATGCCCTCTTGTTTGAATCTTCCCTATCCTCAATGGGAAAAGCTTATCCACGTCAACTCTGTCTATCCCTTTCATCATTTTAAAGACCTCAATCAAGTCCCCCCTTAACCTTCTGCGCTCCAAAGAATAAAGACCTATGCAAAACATAATTGGCTAATAATGTATTATTGTATTGTATTGTATTGTTCTGTATTGTGCTAATGTATAAATTAACATGCTAGAGGATGCTATCAAGCACATAATCTTCTCAGAACATCCCTTGAGGTTGAGAACAGCAATCCTGGCGTTCTCAAGGCAACAAAAGGAGATCACACACTTTACTATGAGAGTGAGATCATGAGGTTCATAAGTCATAGGAGCAGAATTAGACCATTTGGCCCATCGAGTCTACTCTGCCATTCAATCATGGCTGATCTATCCTTCCCTCTCAACCCCATTCCCCTGCCTTCTCCCCAAAACACTTGACACCTTTACTAATCAAAAACCTATCAATCTCTGCCTTAAATATGCCCAATGTCTTGCGATCCAACACCGTCTGTGGCAATTCCACAGATTCACCATCCTCTGACAAAAGAAATTTCACCTCATCTCCATTGTAAATGTACGTCCTTTTATTCTGAAGCTGTGCCATCTAGTCCTGGACTCTCCTACTAGTGAAAACCTTTCCACATCTACTCTATGCAGGCCTTTCACTATTTGGTTAGTTTCAATGAGGTCCCCCCTCATTCTTCTAAAATTCAATGAGTACAGGTCCAGAGCCGGCAAGCGCTAAACTTACATTAACCCAATGTGGATGCATGGATTGCTTGGAGGGTTGTTTGACTCTTCCTCTGTTGAGACCTGGCCTCCAGGTTGTCAGGCTCTCTTGTGGCATTGCTGGTGTAGGTCTATCACCCAGACAATTTGTATCCAACAGGCGGCAAAGTCTATATTAACGCTAGTGCCCTGGCATCTAGTAATTGTCTCTCGAACAAAGCACGGCATGGCTATGACAAGACCATTTGCAATGAATTTTGTTAAACCGTAGACAGTTGTAGTTTGCTTTCCCGCTCCTTACTGACAGTCACAAATTTCCACAGTTTTTCCTAACTCCATTAGTGAGATCACCAAAGAAGATCATCTAGTCTCCCAATGGGACCTGAATTAAGGATTTCTCACAGTTTGAGTAGACTTCTTCCTTCTTCTCGCCATTCCTGTCAGGCAGAAAGTACAGAAGCTTGAAAATGCACACAACCAGACTAAGGAACATCTTCTCTTATCAGGCTTCTGAACGGTCCTTCCGTAGGGTAGGGTGGCCAGACTCACTTCTACCCCATTGCAGACATTGGACTGTGGAACACACGTGCTATAATGTACTCTGTATCTTCCCCTTTGCTCTACCTAGTGTACGTTAATTTGGCTTGATTGTTTTTATGTATAGTATTATCTGATCAGATTGTACAGCATGCAAAACAAAGATGTACCTTGGTAGATGTGATAATAATTAACCAAAATCTAATTCTAATTCCTTTTTGGTTTTATCCTTTGCTTCCATAGCCAGCACCTATGTGCTGATGAACAGAGTTTTGTGAATAAGTCATTCTCCCCTCAGACCCTGTTTCCATCTCTTCTCCTCCAGCTTCCTTCTGCCTACTCCATCCCTGACCTTCCCCAAGTCTCTGCTGCCCTTCCCCACTCTCTGATCCCTACATCCAGACACTGCACAATGCATTTCGCTTTCTTGTGATGCCACGCAAATCAGTCTTAATTTAGTCTGTGTCTCTAGGTTTACAGTATTTTTCATGTGACCCAATGACCTCTCCTCTCCTCTTCTTTCTGTGCAAAGATTTGGTGAGACCACGCTTGGAGTACTCAGAATAAAAGGATACACCTTTGCAAAGGAGATGAGGTGAAATTCAGGAGAACTCAGAAGAATGGGGTTGAGAGGCAAAGAGAAATTTGCCAAGATTGAATGGCATAGTAGACTAGATGGGTCGAATGGTCGAATTTTGCTCCTATGACATGAACATGAACTTATTATGTGCATGAAAGTTTTTTATCTCTTCCCTCGATGGAGATGCAACTTTTTCCGTATCGTATCTCCATCTGCGCTGCGGCCTAACATCATGGAGCTGGCAGTCCCTTTGTTAGGGATCAGCTTTGGGAGCTCCAACCGCAGGAGCCTCGATCGCCGACTGTGCGAGCTTTGATCGCCCCGACTGTGGATGTTTCGATCCCCCTGATAACGGGACTGATGTCCAGGCATCCGGGGTTTTATAGTCCTGCACCTCCCCCCCCCGGAAGGGGCATTAACTTCATCGCGATGATTGGCAGGCGAGAAAAGGAGGAAGAAGGTAAAAGTTATTCGCCTCCCATCACAGTGGGGAATGTGAGGTCGCCGAAAAACAAGATGGACGTGCTGCTGCGCTGGTGGGGTCTCAGAGGGAGAGCCGTGAGTGCAGTGATCTCTGTGTTTGCGGGGACATCGTGTCATGAGGACAACCTCATCTAGTGCGAGTGTGGACGGCTTTCTGACTGATCAGGTGCACAGGGACTGCAGTGAGAGTGAAAGCGGTCAGTACAACACTGGTCACATCACGGTGAAGGAGACTGTGTGTGGCCCGGACATTGAACTGATGGCTGTGGGAGTCTGCTAATGCTGTGCACCCTGGGGATTCTCACACGCCGCTATGGTGGCTGTTTATGTTTAATCTTTAAGTAGTTTTGGCTTGTTGCTTTTTTGGTATGACTGTATTGTAAATCAAATTTCACTGCACCTCCATACACTTGACAATAGAGAACCAATGGACCATTGGACCATTTGATTCTGCATTCTTTCCATTTTAATATCCTAATTTAAAAATATGTTTTAAATTGATTTGTATTTGTGATTGTTGTTTAATCTTTTCAAAAACAGCGCAGTTATCTTGCTTCCAGGTTGTGAGCAACCCATTTATACGGTTTCAGGTCATAATGGTTAAGGGACAGGGAAGATGTTGAGGGCATCTCATTCAGCATTGAGCTGCTGCCTCTGCTATAAGAGAAAAACATTTCCTCGCACCAGACTTGCTGTCACCTTTCCAAATGTGACTGGTATATTCAGGCCAAGTCACTGACATTGTAAAATCCTTTAAGCCAACAAAATGTCCTCCTTCCAGAAACATGAGTGGAATGTGAACTGAGAGGAAAAAAATCCACGACACATATCCATATAATTAAAAGTCTCATCTTGACCACTTCCTGTCTGCGCTGTATATTGATTTTAGAAAAAACTCTATCCTGTATCGCTGTCATTTTTGACCATCTTACTCACAGTCCTCCTCTGCTGAGCCAGCCCCGAGGATTTTTCCCATCAATGAAAAATAAAAAAGGTATGACTGTTTAAAAAAACCTTTCTGATAAGCTGATTGGTCCTCTCGCCTGTCAATTATCGCGATGAAGGTAACGCCCCTTCCGGGGGGGGGGGGGGGGGGGGAGGGGGGCAGGGCTGTAAAACCTCGGATGCCTGGACGTGAGTCAGTCACTCTGCAAGATCGCGAGGGAGAGGCCACGACTGTCATTCTAAGCAGTGAATCAACTGAACTGTGAAATGACAATGCCATGAGTTGTTTGGCCTGCCCTGTGCTTGAGACTGCAATGCAAAATGGAAGTGAAATGACAATGCCATGACTGTTTTACTGTTTTACTGTTCTTTTTATAAACCATGTTCTCGGGGTATTTAAACCTAAATGTTATTATTTGTTTAAGTTATGACATTGGATGGAAGCTGCATACCAAATCTCGTTGCATATATGTGTAATGACAATAAAAAGATATTATTATTATTATGATTATTATTATTATTATTATTATTATTAGACTGCAATGTACTTACAATAAATGATTTGTTAGCCCTTAATGACAATGCAATGAGTTGTTTGGCCTGCCCTGTGCTTGAGACTGCAATGCATAATGGAAGGGAAATGACAATGACATGAATTGTTTGACCTGCCCTGTGCTTGAGACTGCAATGCAAAATGGAAATGGAAATTTAATGAAATGAGTTATTTGGCCAGCCTGAAACCAATAATTTCGGCCCACAAGGCCCCTATTAGCCGAGAAACCAGTCCCCTTTGCCCAAAATGCGCGTATTAGCCCAGGAGGAGCATTTTGACGCAAAAGGCCTGTGCCAGGCCAGGAAAAGTCCAGAAAAATTGCCTTTCACTGAGATTTCTCTCTTTTTTTAGTCCCTTCAGCCCATCAGGCCAGTATTAGCCCAGGAGTAGTCACTTTGGCCCATCAGTAAGTATTTCCCCTGCAAGTATTAAACCTCACCCCAGTATTTTTCTCCCTCCCTTCATTGGCTTGCTGTGAGATGCAGGCCAGGATAGACTTTCCTCCTTCATTGCTGTGATCTGCAAAAAAATAAGAAAAATGTATAAAATTGATTCTCCACCCTCTCCCCCTTCTCTCTCACAGTGTCTGTTTGGGCAGAATTTCTGGCAGTTTCTGAGCTGCCAGCCCACCAGACCTGAGTGACTGAGCTGCCAGCCTGCCAGGCCTGAGTGACTGAGCTGCCAGCCTGCCAGGCCTGAGTGACTGAGCTGCCAGCCCACCAGGCCTGAGTGACTGAGCTGCCAGCCTGCCAGGCCTGAGTGACTGAGCTGCCAGCCCAATAGGCCTGAGTGACTGAGCTGCCAGCCCAAGAATCCATTCGTCCCACAATGTCAATACAAGCCCTCTGGAAACCAGTCCCTTTGGCCCGCAACACCCATACTAGCGCTTCAGAAAGCCCCCTCACACTGTCCACCAATATTGGAATTGGTGGAAAGGTGGAATATTGCATTGGGGGACCTGCCCTCTCGTGTGAACATGGGACCCAACGGGTCCCATGTGCTTTAATTTATATTAGCTTTGAGACTAAATGTTGTCCTAGCTATTTAAATTATATTTGTTGTACATATGAGATTATTTCATTCACAGTATTTCTCCCTGAGTAGTATGTTCTCAAACTAGTGATCACGGGCTTACAGTGAGAGGGGAGAGATTTAAGAGGGACCTCAGGGGCAACCTTTTCACTCAGAGAATAGTTCCTATCTGTAAGTGCCAGAAAAAGTTAAAGAAGCAGATACAATTACGACAATTATGGTCAGATATATGGATAAAGAAAAATGAAAATCAGATGCTGGTTTACAAAAAAATCACACAAAGTGCTGGAGGAACTCAGCAGGTCAGGCAGCATCTCCTGAGAACATGGGTAACAGACATTTTGGGTCAGGACCCTTCTTCTGACTAAGGTATATGGATAGGAGGAGTGGAGCGGGATTATGGGCCAAATGCAGGCAAATGGGTCTAGCCCAATATGCAAGCTTTGTCGGCATGGAATGAAGTGGGCTGAAGGGCGGGTTTACTCGCTGATATATTAAGAAGGGTGTATTACTCTCTGACTATTATGTTAAAAACTAAAAAAAAACTATTTGGTTATGATTTATGTTGCTCACTGATTAAATTTACAATAATTCTGCAGTAACTATGAATCTTTGGTGGAGGCACTTCACTATGAATAATGACTTTGGTCTAAACATTGCAATTAAGCCAGCAGAAAAGCAAGGGTGTGCTGTAACAGCTTAGTAAAACAAGGCAAAAGGTCATTGGTTTCTTTACTCACTTATAGGACTACACCCTGAGGAACTTCACATTCGGGGGCTGTTCCCAGTGAGCTTCTAACATAACTATGCACAACTGGGCTACAATTTTTTTTCAGTGAAAGATTTACATTTTTTTACCCTAAGATAGAGATGGAAATTCTTGCCACTTTGAATCTCATATTATTCTAAGAGACATCTGCTAATTCTACACCATAGGTCAGACCACAGACTTTGACACTTCATTCTTGGGCAGATTTTCCTGCCTCACCCATTGACTGCTCATTCCTCTGACATTTATGTATGGAGATACATTTATGTATGGTGGCACAGCAGCTCAGCGGTGGAGTTGCTGCCTTACAGTGGCAGAGACCCACGCTCGATCCTGATCTTGGGTGCTGTCCATACGAAATGTGTACATTCTTCCTGTGACTGTGTGGGTTTTCTCTGCCTGCTCTGGTTTCCTCCCACACTCCAAAGACATGCAATTTAGACACTAAACTAAACTAAACTAAACTAAACTAAAGAAAGACACAAAAAGCTGGAGTAACTCAGCAAAACAGGCAGCAACTCTGGAGAGAAGGCATGGGTGATGCTTCGGGTCGAGAACCTTCTTCCGATAGGTTAGGGATAAGGGAAATGAGAGATATAGATGGTGATGTGGAGAGATAAAGAACAATGAATGAAAGAAATGCAAAAAAAGTAATGATGTTAAAGGAAACAAGCCATTGTAAGCTGTTTGTAGGGTGAAATGAGAAGCTGGTGCGACTTGGGTGGGGGAGGGAAGGAGAGAGAGGGAATGCCAGGGCTACCTGAAGTGAGAGACATCAATATTCATACCACTGCACTGTAAGACACAAAATACTGGAATAACCCAGCGGGACAGGCAGCATCTCTGGAGAGAAAGGATGGGTGACATTTCGGGTCGTGACACATACTTCAACCAAAGATCCTATAGCGGAGCAAGATAGACCACTCCTTCTAAATGCAATGGGCTGACGTGTAGTACGCAACGGAGCGGAATGTGGGCTTTTTTTCATCCATTTCCGTAACCGGACCCGACCCGACCCGACTCGATTCCCAGTGTAATCAACATTGCAGGGGAACAGTTTGTGTTAATAAATTTAAATTCTGAAAATGAGGAGAAGGTTTTTACCAAATAACTTTTATTTTTACAAGGATGTTTAGGGAACCGACTTCCGTCTCCGTACTATAATCCTATGGGATCTTTGGTGCGGAGATGGAAGCCGGTTACGGAAATGGGGCCTTAAATTACCCATGAATCTGCCCATGACCGTACTACGTCTTTTTCGTCGAGTGGACTATCTTGCTCGCTGTAGGATCTTTGCTTCAGACCACTGGCATGTAAGCTGCCCAAGCAAAATATGAGATGCTGTTCCTCCAATTTGCCTCACTCTGACAATGGAAGAGACTGAGGACAGAAAAGTCTGTGTAGGAATGGGAAGAAGAATTAAAGTGTTCAGCAACCGGGAGATCAGGCTGGTTCACGCGGGCTGAGCGAAGGTGTTCCGCGAAACGATTGCCCAGTCTGCGTTTGGTCTCGCCGGTGTATAAGAGCCCACATCTTGAACACCAGATACAGTAGATGAGCTTGGAGGAGGTGCAAGTGAACCTCCCCCTAACCTGAAAGGACTGTCGGAGTCCCTGGACAGAGTCGAGGGAGGAGGTATAGTGACACTAAACTAAACTAAACTAAACTAAACTAGGAGTTACAAGGACACAAAAGCAAGTGCCCTTGGAATCAGCTATGATGTGGGATGGGAAAGGAGATGAGGAGGAATGTCTTTAGTCAGAGCCAGACCTCAGTTGCTGTCAGCGTGGGGTTTGCACGTTCTCCCTGTGACTGCAGGGTTCTCTCTGGGTGCTTTGGTTTCCTCACACATTCCAAACCTGTGTGGGTTTTTAGGTTAATTGGCCTCTGTAAATTGCCCCTAGAATTTAGGGAGTGGATTTGAAAGTGGAATCACATAAAACTAGTGTGTACGGGTGATCGATGGTTAGTGTTGGCTCGGTGGGCTGGGCTGTATCTTTTGATCAATCATGTAAACCCTTTAAATTACTGGGAAAAAATACCTTTCTATATCTTAACCATATAACCATATAACAATTACAGCACGGAAACAGGCCATCTCGGCCCTTCAAGTCCATGCCGAACAACTTTTTTCCCTTAGTCCCACCTGCCTGCACTCATACCATAACCCTCCATACCCTTCTCATCCATATGCCTATCCAATTTATTTTTAAATGATACCAACGAACCTGCCGCCACCACTTCCACTGGAAGCTCATTCCACACCGCTACCACTCTCTGAGTAAAGAAGTTCCCGCTCATGTTACCCCTAAACCTCTGTCCCTTAATTCTAAAGTCATGTCCTCTTGTTTGAATCTTCCCTATTCTCATAGGGAAAAGCTTGTCCACATCAACTCTGTCTATCCCTCTCATCATATTAAAGACCTCTATCAAGTCCCCCCTTAACCTTCTGCGCTCCAGAGAATAAAGACCTAACTTATTCAACCTATCTCTGTAACTTAGCTGTTGAAACCCAGGCAACATTCTAGTAAATCTCCTCTGTACCCTCTCTATTTTGTTGACATCCTTCCTATAATTGGGCGACCAAAATTGTACACCATACTCCAGATTTGGTCTCACCAATGCCTTGTACAATTTTAACATTACATCCCAGCTTCTATACTCAATGCTCTGATTTATAAAGGTTAGCATACCAAAAGCTTTCTTTACCACCCTATCTATATGAGATTCAACCTTCAAGGAACTATGCACGGTTATTCCCAGATCCCTCTGTTCAACTGTATTCTTCAATTCCCTACCATTTACAATGTACGTCCTATTTTGATTTGTCCTGCCAAGGTGTAGCACCTCACATTTATCAGCATTAAACTCCATCTGCCATCTTTCAGCCCATTTTTCCAACTGGCCTAAATCACTCTGTAGACTTTGGAAATCCTCTTCATTATCCACAACACCCCCTATCTTGGTATCATCTGCATACTTACTAATCCAATTTACCACCCCTTCATCCAGATCATTGATGTACATGACAAACAACAAAGGACCCAACACAGATCCCTGAGGCACCCCACTAGTCACCTGCCTCCAACCCGACAAACAGCCATCCACCATTACCCTCTGGCTTCTCCCATTCAGCCACTGTTGAATCCATCTTGCTATTCCTGCATTTATACCCAACAGTTGAACCTTCTTAACCAACCTTTCATGAGGAACCTTGTCAAAGGCCTTACTGAAGTCCATATAGACAACATCCACTGCTTTACCCTCGTCAATTTCCCTAATAACCTCTTCAAAAAATTCAAGAAGATTAGTCAAACATGACCTTCCAGGCATAAAATCATGTTGACTGTTCCTAATTAGACCCTCTTTATCCAGATACTTATATATATTATCTCTAAGTATCTTTTCCATTAATTTGCCCACCACTGAAGTCAAACTAACCGGTCTATAATTGCTAGGTTTACTTTTAGAACCCTTTTTAAACAATGGAACAACATGCGCAGTACGCCAATCCTCGGGGACTATTCCTGTTTCTAATGACATTTGAAATATTTCTGTCATAGCCCCGGCTATTTCTACACTAACTTCCCTCAATGTCCTATGGAATATCCTGTCAGGACCTGGAGACTTATCCACTTTTATATTTTTCAAAAGTGTCAGTACTTCTTTTACTTTGAAACTCATAGTATCCATAGCTACTCTACTAGTTTCCCTTACCTCACATGATTCAAGATCCTTCTCCTTGGTGAATACCGAAGAAAATAAATTGTTCAATATCTCCCCCATCTCTTTTGGCTCTGCAGATAGCTGTCCACTCGGTCTCTCCAATGGACCAATTTTATCCCTTGTTATCCTTTTGCTATTAATATAGCTGTAGAAACCCTTTGGATTTACTTTCACCTTACTTGCCAAAGCAACCTCATATCTTCTTTTAGCTTTTCTAATTTCTTTCTTAAGGTTCTTTTTACATTCCTTATACTCCTCAAGCACCTCATTTATTTCATGCTGCCTATAATTATTGTAGATCTCCCTCTTTTCCCGAACAAGATGTCCAATTTCCCTTGAAAACCAGGGCTCTTTCCAATTTTTACTGGTTCCTTTCAACCGAACAGGAACATAAAGATTCTGTACTCTTAAAATTTCCCCTTTAAATGTCCTCCATTTCTCCTCTACATCTTTCCCATAAAACAAAATGTCCCAGTTCACTCCTTTTAAATCATCTCGCATCTCGTTAAAGTTAGCCTTTCTCCAATCAAAAATCTCAACCCTAGGCCCAGTTCTGTCCTTCTCCATAATTATATTGAAACCAATGGTATTGTGATCACTGGACCCGAAGTGCTCCCCAACGCATACCTCCGCCACCTGTCCCATCTCATTTCCTAACAGGAGGTTCAGCACTGCCCCTCCTCTAGTAGGCACCTCTATGTATTGCTGCAAAAAACTATCCTGCACACATTTTACAAACTCCAAACCATCCAGCCCATTTACAGAATGTGTTTCCCAGTCTATGTGTGGAAAGTTGAAATCTCCCACAATCACTACCTTGTGCTTACTACTAATATCTGCTATCTCTTTACATATTTGCTCTTCCAATTCTCGTTCCCCATTTGGCGGTCTATAATATACCCCTATAAGTGTTGCTACACCTTTCCCACTTCTCAGTTCCACCCAAATAGCCTCCCTAGATGAGCCCTCCAATCTATCCTGCCAAAGCACTGCTGTAATATCTTCCCTGACTAGCAATGCAACACCTCCACCTCTTGCCCCTCCAATTCTATCACACCTGAAGCAACGAAATCCTGGAATATTTAGTTTCCAATCACAGCCCTCCTGCATCCATGTTTCACTGATCGCCACAACATCATACTTCCAGGTGTCTATCCAGACTCTAAGCTCATCCACCTTTCTTACAATGCTCCTAGCATTAAAATATGCACATTTAAGAAACCCCCCATCTCTTATTCTCTGTTTATTTCCTTTTTTTTCTTTCTCCTCTTGTGTCCGAGTGCTTCTCTTTTCTGCTTCCTGCCTCCCATTCTGTCTACTAGCTTTTGCTATTTGCATCCCTCACCCCAACCATTCTAGTTGAAAGTCTCCCCAGTGGCCTTTGCAAATTTCCCCGCCAGGATATTGGTCCCCCTCGGGTTCAAGTGCAACCCATCCTTTCTGTACAGGTCCCACCTACCCCAAAAGAAGTCCCAATGATCCAGAAACTTGAATCCCTGCCCTCTGCACCAGTCTTTCAGCCAAGCATTTATCCTCCACCTTGCTCCATTTCTACTCTCACTGTCACGTGGCACAGGCAGTAATCCTGTTACCTTTTCGGTCCTTTTCCTCAACTCTCCTCCCAAGTCCTTAAATCCTCCCTTCAGGACCTCTTCCCTTTTTTTACCTATGTCATTGGTACCTATATGTACCACGACCTCAGGCTCCTCTCCCTCTGGTTTGAGGATATCTTGGACACGTCTAGACACGTCCAAGACCTTGGCACCAGGGAGGCAGACCACCATCCTGGTCTCCCGACTGCGTCCACATCTTCTCAGCCTTGGGCAAAATGTACTTCCCCAGCATGGATCTAAAGACATTATGGGCATCTGTCATAAACACAATGACAAATCAAACAGCCAGTCTGCACATCTGGGTCCAGAAGGACTACCTGTGATTAGAATGATGGCCAGCATTCCCTTCCAGACGTGATGCTATTGTTACCCACAGCAGGACCAACTGAGCAGAGTGTGGATATTCAGCTCTGCCTATTTTTATGACGTTTGCAATTGGGGTCATACACCCGGTGTGGACCAGGGATATGTTTAACTCAGTGGCCAGAACATGTATCAGGCTATTTGCCCGTTTGCAGGTCCAGAGGGAGTGTGCTAAATAGCCCTTGGGAGGAAAATAACTACCAATAGGCATCTATTCCTGAGAACACAAAGTACTGGAGTACCAGTGGTCTGGGCATCCCTCACCTGTATCCACCTATCACTTGCCAGGCTCTGTCCTGCCCCTACCTCTCTTCCAGCTTTCTCGCCCTCATTACATTCAATCAGAAGAAAGATCCTGACCCAAAACATCACCCATGTCCTGCACAGATGCAGCCTGACCTGCCGAGTTTCTCTAGCACTTTGTGTTCTACCCAAGATTCCAGCACCTACGCCCTCCTTATTCTCAATAAAGATGTTTAAAAAAGCCTCTTTGTATCTCTCCTTATTTCACTCTCTCAGCTTAATTGCCTTTTTACGTTTACAGATGTTTTGACTCTAAAAGATAGACTTTTGGTGTGAGCTAACGCTGAACATAATATCGCAGCACATGTACATTGTACACCACAGCTTGTGAAGTTTAGTTCCACTGACTTCAGTAAGAGCAGAGTAAGGTTTGCAGTCGGTACTGTTTGCAGCCTGTGACTGGAGTGGTAGTTTTCATCTGTAAATGCAAGCAAAGTCATTGCAGGAAAATAATCAATCAGTAGGTTTTTTTTATGCATTCGTTTTTAATTTTTTTATTTTGTTCAAAATTTACTTTCCTCTTTAGAAACAGCAAAGAAAAAATCCACATTTTTTTCAGGAAAACTTCTTTGATATTAAAAAAGTTATGGCCATTTTCATACTCTGAAATTAGCATCTTGCCTTTCCATTGACTTAACACAAAAGTTGTGATCGAGGACAGTCAAAAGCCAATAACTTTCTTAAAAATTAAGAGAACTGAAAGAAATTTTCAGTTATTCAGACTGAAGCATTTTGAAACTAATATGAAACAATCTTACTTGGATGACCAGAAATTAAATCATATAATTAGTTAGTTACCCAATTGTAGCCAATTACAGAATTAAATTACTAGATCTAAACATCTATCCATTTCTTAAGAAAATATTAACATTTTTTTTAAACCCCAAGTGTCCAAATAACATTCACACAAGATTTCACAATATAACATGATTTTTAAATCTAATTGTCATTCATTTATAGGCCAAATTGACGGAATTTTGTGTTTAATGCCAGTAAATGAATGGGCATTTTAAACAGCTTGCGAGTGGGATTTTATGGAACGCGATGGATTAGAACATTGCGGTTGTGGTGAATTTAAACCCCATGTCGGCAGGAAAAATTCTGCCGGTTCGTATGGGGACTAAATCACCATTTCGCAACATGAAATATTGATTAAAGTCACCTAAAAAAGCAAGTGTATATGTAAAATTAAACAGCTTTCACTTACCTGTCCCCTACGTAAAATCGGTCCCCATTGTCAGCGTTCATGGCATTAGGAGCTAATTTTTATTTTACTGCAGCGCAGAAATAGTCGGGCGATTAAAAAAAAAAAAATTAACTTACCGGCAGTCGGAACGAATCTCCAGAAATAGATCGCACTCCGACAAGATATTACTCCGGATGGCAAAGGGAAAACCGCATTTTAACCCCGCCTCCCCCCTTAAAGGCGCCAAAGTCGGGCACACGGCCAGCGGCAGAACTGCAGCACCGCTAAAGGTAAGTTTTGTAACATACCTACATGGTATTGGGGGTAGGGTGTTGACATGGATAGAAAATTGGTTGGCAGACAGGAAGCAAAGAGTAGGAGTGAACGGGTCCTTTTCAGAATGGTAGGGAGTGGCAAGTGGAGTGCTGCAAGGCTCGGTGTTGGGGCCGCAATTGTTTACATTATATATTTATCATTTGGAAGAGAGAATTAGGAGCAACACTAGCAAGTTTGCAGATGACACAAAGCTGGGTGGCAGTGTGAACTGTGAAGAGGATGTTAGGAGGTTGCAGGATGACCTGGACAAGTTGAATGAGTGGGCAGATGTGTGGCAGATGCAGTATAATATAGATAAATGTGAGGTTATCCACTTTGGCATCAAAATTAAGGGGGCAGATTATTATCCCAATGCAGTGACATGCAATGAGGTCAATGGCTGGGGAGGCACTGGCTAGTATCAGTGGCCTGGCCCTCCCTGTACTGATCACCGTGTCTCCCCGGGGAGAGAGAGGGGTGGAGCCGGGGCTGTGGGCATGAAGCACGGTGACTGGAGGGGCGGGAGGGTTGCCCCGGGACCGTGATGGAACGACCCACCTCCCCCTCTCCCCCTCTCCCCCTTCTCCATTCCCCCTCACACCCCACTCCCCATCTACCCCTTGCTTCCCCCTCCACCCTTATGCACGGGGCCCAATTGGGAGCTCACAGCGGCCCAGAGCCTCTGAATCGGCCGCTACAAATCAACGAATCAACCTACCAGTCAGCGCCACCCAAGGCTGGAAAGTCAGCGCTGCCAGCGGTGGAATCCAGTGCTGCGCCGCCGCTGTTGAAGCTCGCTAATGTGGAGGGAGAGTGAGATAGCATCAATTACATCGGCTGAGCCCACGTAATCTCCTTCCACTGGGCTCAAGACACGCCCCCTCAGTGAGGCAGATTTGATCGCTGCCTCCCCTGGTGCTTTTTCATTGCAGTTTTATGAAGAGACCAGCGAGCCTAAATTTAATATATTTATACGTGAAATACGTTACCTGGACTATGGAAGCGAGGACATGTAATGAAGGGGTTTACAAACATCACATTGGTGACAAGTAGAGAGATAGTAACAGGCACATGCTTATTGCCCGCGCTCCATCCAGTTTCTGAGGGGTTGCTCAATCAGAGGGGAGGCTCAGCTCGTTGCTGCCTCACCTCTCATCTTTCCCTGTATTTGCAGCAGAGCTGCACAAATTTGGCGATTTTGACAATAAAAAAATGATTAGATTCATATAGAAATGAATTTATAACACAGATCAGTGGAAAAATCGTTATGTTTATTTTATTTTATTATTATTTTCCTTTACTTTTCCTAACAGGTATTTTCATTGGGAGTATGACAGGTGAGGCTCTGTCGGTAATGATTCCAGGATTTAATTGTGAAGAAAGACCAGGGAATCACATCACAGATTAGGAGATCTAACCAATAATTAATATTTTGAACATTTCAACAATGTATAAAATAAATGTAACTAGCCAGTGAATCAGTGAAATGATTTAACTGGTCAGTGATTTAACTAGTCAGTGATTTAACTAGTCAGTGTTTTAACTAGTCAATGAATCAGTGAAATGAATTTAACCAGTCAGTGAATTTAACTAGTCAATAAGTCAGAGAAATGATTTTAACTAGTGAGTCGGTGAATTGTTTTAACTAGTCGGTGAATGAATGGCAAGAGAGCACACATTAATTGTCAGTGTTGCAGAAGTATACAAAAGTCCAGTCATTTTATTATAGAGGTTTTGAATAGAAATGGAATGGCTGATAATAAAAAGCAGAGGCAGATAGAGAATATTTGCCGACTTTGAAAAGGTGTACAGATACATAGCAAAATATTTATAAAGGGTATTTATAAGCTTATTGTGTCTCGCTGAGTTACTCCAGCATTTTGTATCTACCAACGATTTAAACCAGCATCTGCAATTCTTTCCTACACAATAAGCTTATTGGACATTTTAGGATGTGGGAGGAATGTGGGATTTGGGATGTGGGAGGAAACTGGAGTGCCTGGAGGAAACCCACAAGGAGAACGTACTAACTGCGCACAGACAGCACCAGGATTGAATTTGATCTCCGGCGCTGTGAGGCAACTGCTCTACCCGTTGTGCTACTGTGCTACTCCACAATTCAGTTCTGCATTTTTAGTGTTTGCCCTGGAGATTCACCGTGCCTCAAAACTCTAGCACAATTTCTCCCGGAAACTTTAAAGCAAATGTAGGTTGTGAAATATTTAGAGCAGTCCAAATTCTAGCATGAAAAGTTGTGAGAATTAACGTATCTATGTATAATTTAGCAGTGCAGTAAAATTCAAGTTGCAACCTTACAGCACCAGAGATCCGGGTTCGATCCTGACTACAGGAGCTGTATTTATGTTCACCCTGTGACCGCGTGGGTTTTCTCCAGGTGCACCGGTTTCCTCCCACAGACGTGCAGGTTTGTAGGTTAATTGGCTTCTGTAAATTGTCCCTCGTGTGTAGGATAGAACTACACACTAGCAGGTAGAGCTGCTGCCTTACACGAATGCAGTGCTGGAGACCCGGGTGCTGTCTGTATGGAGTTTGTACGTTCTTCCCGTGACCTGCGTGGGTTTTCTCCAAGATCTTCTGTTTCCTCCCACACTCCAAAGTCATACAGGTTTGTCAGTTAATTGGCTTGGTGGTTGTAAAAATTGTCCCTAGTGTGTGTAGGATTGTTTAAATGTGCGGGGATTGCTGTCGGCACGGACCCAGTGGACCAAAAGGGCCTGTTTCCACGCTGTATCTCCAAAATGAGTGTATGGGTATTTGCTGGTCGGGGCAGACGGCTCGTTTCCACCCTGTAACTCTAAACTAAGATAAAGTATAAAACATTTGGGCTGACATGAAACATTAAAATTTGAACAAAAACACTGGTTGCTTCAGAAGACAGACACCAATTGCTGGAGTAACTGAGTCGGAGTGCAGTATCTCTGGAGAGAAGGAATGGCTTCAGAAGGTTGAGGGGAGGAGAGCAGCCACCGGCCTAGTCTGGGCTGTACACAACTCTGGTTGTATATACTTGGATTCACTCTGACTACGCCGGAGTGACCAACATCAGATAATGCAAACGGTTCCTCACCTCACAAGTACAAAAGTCAATGTATTTACTTGCATGGAAATTGATGACATGTCCACACATGACACGTATGCAGTAATTCACATCATTTACAAATGTAAAGGTTGTAATTGCAGTATTATTGCAAACCAGCCTGAAATTATGAATGCTCTCTATTGGGAAAATGCTTAATTGCAACCGCTGACAGACTGTCTTTTTGGCAAATCTCCCCTTGTTTCATCCTGCTGGACTTGCAGATTCCACATCTCCCTCTCGGGTCCTTTCTCTCCCGCAGCCTTGGATATGATTCCACTGATAGCAGATATTCTTTGGCACCTTATCCAAGTGCCTTACAGTGCACTTGAGTCCAGGGAGTAATAGTTGGCCACAAAATGGAGTAACCCAGCAGGTCAGGCAGCAACTCCGGGGAACATGGATAGGCAGCGTTTCGGGACGGAATCTCTCTTCACACCCACACATTTTATTTTGTTCTGACTTGAAACATAACCTATCCATGTTCTTCCAGGATGCTGCCGAATATGTTGAGTTACTCCAGCACGTAGTGTCTAAGTTTGGTATAAACCAGCATCTGCAGTTCCTTATTATTCGTAATTGTCAGCAGTTCTTTTAATCTCATGGAGATGTAGACATCTAGAGCACAGCAGAGGATTCATCTTGGATTGATCTCGGGAAGTAGCAATATAGATTAATGGCTCCCAGCGTACATTTCAATGTTGTTATTGCACAGCCTTATAGCAGGAGTTTCTCTAAAGGAGGTAAGGTTGGGTGGGCCAGAAAAAGAGAAAAAGGATGGCACAGTGGCACAGCAGTAGAGTTGCTGCCTTACAGCACCAGAGACCCACGTTAGATCCTGACTATGGGTGCTGTATGTACAGAGTTTGTACGTTCTCCCTGTGACCGCGTGGGATTTCTCCGGTTGCTCCGGTCTCCTCCCACATTCCAAAGACGTGCAGGTTTGCCGGTTGTCCCAAGCGTGCACTATAGTGCAGTAGTGTACAGGGTGATCGCTGGTCGGCATGGACTGTTTCCATGCAGGATCCCTATAAAATCTAAAGAGTCAGTCACAGTGAACAGGTTCTACACCCCTATCTGACGTTATCCCTCTAACATCGTAAAAAATATTACTCACTAGCCACCGAGGTTTACATCAATAAAGTCAACGATGAGATAATACTAGACTAGAGCAGAGGGATCTAGGAGTATGAGCACATTGTTCCCTGAAAATAGTATCAAAGATAGGTAGGGAGATGAAGATGGCTTTTGGCACACTGGCCCTCATTAGTTAGCTATGTTGCAGTAACGTTAGAGATGTACAAGACATTGGTAAGGCCATGCTTGATGCTTGGTCACCCTGCTATAGAAAGGATGTCATTAAGCTGGAAAAACTGCAGAGAAGATTTACGAGGATGTTGCTTGGACTCAAGGCATGAGCTACAGGGAGAGGTTGGGCAGTCTTGGACTTTATTCCTTGAAGCACAGGAGGTTAAGGGGTGATATTATAGAGGTGTATAATATCATGAGCCAAATAGATAGGGTGAATGCACAGTCATTTTCCAAGGGTACGGGAATCAAGAACTAGAGAGCATAGGTTTAATGTGAGAGGGAAAATATTTAATAGGAACCTAAGGGGCAACCTTTTCATACAGAGAGTGGTGGGTATATGGAATGAGCTACTAGAGAGAGTATTTGAGGCAGGTAGAGTAACAACATCAAAAAAACATTTGGACAGGTGCATATAGAGGAAAGGTTTGGAGAGATATCAGGCCAAATGCAGATCAATGGGACTGCTTTGGATGGGGCATCTTGGTCAGCATGTTTGAATTGGGCTGAATAGCCCGTTTCCGTGCCTGCGTTATTATGGAACGGGTTATTTAGCAAATTGACATATTTACATATGATTTTTTCTGTTGCTATTTTACAATTGTTGAACTTTAATATTTCACTCCTCCTAAAATGCAGTCTGCTGTTGGATCAGATTCAGTATGTCAATAAAGTTTAACAAATTGGAAATATTTGCAACGTTGAGCTCTTTAAATTTAATTTAATTTTCTGTTCTTAGGCATACAAGGATCGAAGCCAATAACATTCGCACAGCTTCATAAAAAATCAAAACTCCATGCACATCTCTTCAGCAAAGTGCTGTTGATGGTAGTATTTGTAATAATGGCACTTTCAAGCAGTTAATGTCTTGGTTTAGGCACCAACACCAGAGGGGAGAAACTTGATATCAAAGCGGAAGGTAAACGTCCTTCTGGTCTCATCGCCACGCCATGTGTCTGGAAATGACACATTGCCTCTCCACCTTCTGCAGTGAGTCATGAAGTAACTCAGGCATTTATTTATAATTAAAAGCATAATAGTAGCGAGAAACTCGAGGAACTTGAGTCAAAGGCATCACCTCCTGCCATCCCATCACCTGGTCCATGAAAGAAAAGCCGGCGGCTCCTTTGGCTTCCCTCGAAGAGCAACAAGACTGGGCGTTTTGTAGTCAGATTCAGGCACCGATTCAAAGGCGTGGCTGGCACGTGAGCTGGGGAATCCGTGAAGGGAATAAAGACTCTTGATGCCACTATGGTGAGTCGGAGCGCTGGAGATGCCCATAAACCCACCGACATTTCCATGGGAGTGTGAATACGGTGTCATGCAAGATGAAGACATGGGTTGCTGGGACAGTAGAGGTGAAGACACTGCGGCAGTGTTTGTTGCAGTGCTGGCCCAGAGGTTGTTGTGTATCTGAAAGAAAACAAGTATCTTTAGTATCATACGGGTACATTTCAAAATAACAAGACTAACAGTAGGTGTAACACGGCCCTAAATAATTAGATGGCTGACCCTTCTCCCCAGCTTTTCTGTGTGGGACTTTCTGTGTCCATTCCAAGAGCTCACCCAAGTTTTTAAAAAATCAAACTCGCGGTAAGCACGGAGAATGAACGTAGCGGGTACGTCGGAGCTCATGGACATCACTTACCGGCTCGTAACGCTAACAGCAGGTACTCGGCAAGACTCGCTAATGGCAGGTAAGCTCAGGAAGACTCGTGAAGATTTTTCAACATGTTGAAAAATGTCCACGAGAGCCCCGAGTACCGACGATTGGCCATCACCGTAAATCTCAGAGTTCGAATCAGAGCAAACTCGGGAGAGCTCTCGGAATGAACTCGTACCGTGGCACAGGGGTTTAACAGTTCATCACAGTATTGCAACTACGGGTGGTTTTAATTACTGTCATAAATAAATTGTTATCCAATTAGGTCAATTTTGCAAAAATATCCACAATATTTGAAGTCACTAGAATGCTACAAAGATCTTCAGAGAAAATGCCAAAGGAATAAATGTCATGAATTGAGAGAATGGCTGAAAAATAAAATAATTTGGGGGATAAATCAACATGACAATACTGTACTAGGATTAAAAACTAGACTTCTGGATGAACTCAGAATCAGTGGAGGGAAGTGGATAGATAACATTTCAGGTTTTTAAAGTGTTGTTAAACTATCTGGCTCAACTACCTCCTCTGACAGCACATTCAATACACCCATCACCCTCTGTCTGTAAAAGTTGCCCCTCGGGTTCCTATTAAATCATTCCCCTCTCACCTAAAACCTATCTTTCCAATTCTTGATTCCCCTTCCCTGGGTACAAGACTATACATTTATCCTATCTATTTCACTCATGATTTTATACAACCTGTCATCTAACCATTCCCTCCACAGTTCCACCAGCAGTCTAAGGCTTGGGGAAGGTTAAAAAAATCAAAGAGTTAAAAGTTTAAACAAAAAAAGTCAGAACAAATGAAGACTTTATTTTTAAAGCACCACAGTAAATACATCTGAATCTCTTTTAATAATGAATAGTCAGGGCCCTGACCCTATAATCTGTTAGATGGTGCAACTGCAGTGATTTCCCCGCCACTGAACCGTAACACCCCATGCCAATGCTGTACCTGAGGGTAATTGTCTGGCCTAGGAAAGATTGAGATATCATACGCTGCAGCAAAGTGATTTCTGACTTCATGGAATTTTCCGTAGCGTTCCCGTTTCCTCCATTTGGCTCTTCTGTTTTGAAACCAAACCTAGTGTGCGAGAACATACAGAGATAAATGACAGGTCTGGAACGTTATATAAACTGCTTGTTGTTCTCTGCCACCAAATACAAGAGAATCCTGCACCCAGATTGGTGATTGCAGGTCCTTCTGCTCCTGGCTTTGGCAGAAGTTCCGAGAGGAACGGTGGCCATGTGTGACATCAACAGGAAACTTCTACTTCCTTACAAGATTGAGGAGACTCGGGATGTCTTTGAATACTAGGAGACTACAGAGAGTGGTAGACACTGCCTGGTCCATCACAGGCACTGACCTCCCCACCATTGAAGGAAACTACAGGGGCACTGCCTCACAAACGCAGCCAATGTCATCAAAGGCCCACGCCATCTTGGCCACGCTCTCATCTAGCTGCTATCATCAGGGAGAAGGTACAGGTCCCTGAAAACTGTGACATCCAGGTTCAAGACTAACTTCTTCCCAGCAACAATCAGGCTCTTGAACACTGCACAACACTAACCTATGCAACTACAGGCTTTGTTTAAATTGCACTGCGAACGTTTGTTTGCTGCACTGCAGCTAAGTCAAACCCATTGGCCCTCTAAACCTTTCCAATCTATGTACCCGTCCAAATGTCTTCTCAATGCTACTTTTGTACCTGCCTCAACAACCTCCTCTGATAGTTCATTCCATATACCCATCCCCTCTGTGTGAAAAGGTTGCCCCTCAGGTTTCTATCAAAGTGGAAGTGAGACATTTTGATGTAGCCCTTACTGCAGGAGTGCCACACGCCCTGAGAGTTGGTGTTGAGGGAGTGCCGGGTATTGTAGGATCAACACCAAAGAAACACTGATATCATTGTCATCAAAATGGTTTTCTCCTGAACCCTGTGCTTCCACATGAACAGCATTTAACTTGGTTAAAACAGTGGCCATGGTGAAGCAGTAATTCATTGGCCATGAGAATTTGTAAACAAAACTACTTGTTTCCTTCAGCTGATGCCATCAGTCGGGGTGGCACGGTGACACAGTGGGACAGTGACATGGTGGCACTGGGTGTCACGGTGGTACAGCGGTAGAGTTGCTGCCTTGCAGCGCCAGAGATCCGGGTTCGATCCCGACTACAAGTGCTGTCTGTAATGAGTTTGTACGTTCTCCCCATGACCTGCATGAGTTTTCTCCGAGATCTTCAGTTTCCTCCCACACTCCAAAGACGTACAGGTTTGTAGGTTGATTGGCTTGGTATAAATGTATAAATTGTAAACAGAAATTGTCCCTAATGTGTTTAGGATAGTGTTAACGCTGGTTGATACGGACTCGGTGGGCCGAAGGGCCTGTTTCTGCGGTGTGTCTCTACATTATGTCAGATTGGTTTTATCTGCCATAACAAACCAGGACTCACTCAACCAATTACCAACTTAATTCAGTAACTCTATGACAAAGGTTTTTATATTGCTCTGGTCATAGAGTCATACAGCATGGAATCAGTCCTTCTGCCCAACTCATCCACACTGACCAAGATGCCCCCTCTGAGTTAGTCATGTTTGCCTATGTTTGGCCATGTACATCTGAAGTGATTTAATTTGGTTGCATGGCTTGAAGATTCAGTGAGATGGGATGGACATCAGGTGGGATGGACATCAGGTGGGATGGACATCACTTTGGCCTCAGAATGAGGCCATCATTGACAATGTTTCCTCCAGCATTTCCAGAGAAGTTATAACTCATCTGAAAAGTGAAACTTGGTATACAGCATGAAGTAAATCTGAAATGTATCAAAGTCATTTGCATGCATTCCATTACATCCTGTTGCTGGTGGAAACTAGGACAACCAGCTTGAATTGCAGCAAGATGCCAAGGTAGAAAAAGATAGGAAGGGTTTAGAGATATATGGGCCAAATGCAGACCAATGGATGAGCCCAGAATGTCAACCTGGTCAGCATGGGCCTGTTTCTACACTGTATAGTTTGATGACTCTATGACTAAATAAAATTAGATAATCTATGTATTAATTTGGTTTCTCTGAGGGAGAATGTTGATTAGGAGACTAGGAGAACATTCTGTTCTTCCACTTTTTTCATGGAATCTTTAACAGCTACCATGGCAGCTTGGTCAAAGCAAGGGTTTAATCTTTCATCCAAAGGACCATGCCAGCTTTTCCTCCACCTCGTGATGAAATGTTAACATTGATCATGTTTCTGAATACAGGAGACTAAGCACATGGATTCCAGAGTTCATGCAGTCAATTACTGACTGACAAAAAACTGATACAAAATATTGAGTGGTGTGTTGGGGTGATGTTGTTCCTGTGTGAATTCTGGAAGAGAACAATGAAACTAGATAAACGGCAAATGTTGTCAAATACATGAATGTGAGATCATGGTGGACCACCGCTAAATGCAAGATCCATTGTTCTTTGAATGGAGACACAGAGACTGCCAATGCTGGGATCTTGATCAAGAAACTCAAAGTGCTGGAGGACCTCAGCCTGAAGAAAGGTTCTGGCCTGAAACATTGCCTGTCTGTTCCCTCCACACGTTGCCTGACTCGCTGAGTTCCTCCAGCACTTTGCTTTTGTATCTGGAATTCCTTAGTTTAGTTTTAGTTTAGTTTAGAGATACAATGTGGAAACTGGCTCTTTGGCCCACCGAATCCATGGCGACCAACGATCACCCGAACACCAGTTCTATCCTACACACTAGGGACAAATTTATTTCACAGAAGTCAATTAACCTACAAATCCACACGTCTTTGGAACGTGGGAGCAACTGGAGGAAACCCACACGGTCACAGGGAGAACATGCAAACACCACACAGACAGCACCAAGGTTGCTGGCACTACAAGGCAGCAACTCTACTGCTGCGCCACTGTGTCACCCTATCTGCTGTCATGCCTGTGGATGTGTGATTGGCTGTCCAAGTTGGCATGATCATGCTGCTCGCATGCATTTACCATATGCTGCTTTGTATGTATGTGTATGGATCCATCTCAGCAAGTGCATCTGGTACATGTAGACACAGGAAACTGCAGGTTTTAAATCCTGAGCAAAACTCACATGCTGGAGTACCTCAGTGGGTTAAGAAGCATTTCCTGTGAACATGGATAGGGAACATTTTGGCTCAGGAGGGTCCCGACAAGAAACGTCGCCTGTCTGTGTTCTCCAGATAGTCTGCCTGGCTCCAGCACTCTGTGTCTTTTGTTCCATCTGATTAATGGTGTTTGTGTGAAATGTATATGCTTTTGTTTTGCTGCATGTACTGTGCAGGTGCCTCTTTCTCTGCCCATATATTTTTGTGCATATTGTGAGTTTAGTTTATTGTGTCGTGTACTGAGGTACAGCGAAAATCTTTTGTTCTGTGCTAACCATGTGTCCAAATGTGAGAGTCGGAGGGATCTTTCAGAAAGGCAGTAGTGTCTCCGTTAACCAAGTTCATATCCTCCATTGATTCCACCTGTGTGAACACATGGGAATTTGTGAGAATGTCTTGAGATTCCGGGTTTAACTAGCCTGCCATATTTCTCCTCTAGTACTGGTCCACCATCGATTTCCCAGCACCCAGGGTTCCAGAGCCGTGCCGTATTAGCTGTTTTGCTGGACGAACGGAGGGCCGAGATACCGGCCTTCAAAGTTGGCCTCAGATGTCGGCTCTGGGAATGGATCTGCCAATTCCCGCCGAGCCAGAGTTCCAAACCACCGGCCGCAGGGGACAAATCAACCCACCAATCGGCGGTGGAAGTCCCGATGAGATCGGGATCGACCATCTCATCCGGCCTATGCGCCACATTTTCGGCTGGTCCTCCTGGGGCGATTTCAAGTGCGTTCTCGTAACTTGGTCTGGATCAGTGGTGGACCCGCACTTGCTCCATTATGCTCATGGTTCCATAATTCACAGTGTACAACGTCTCTTACTTTTGGTGTTCCTCACAGGAGGCCTGACATAAAACAAGCTAACATCACTATTGCCACCACTAACATGTAGTTCCTTGGCTGGAGGTTAAGTTAGAACTGTCAGTGTGAATTTGGAAATCTAAAGAGAAACTGGGCAGTTCGACTTCGGCACAAGTGGTAGAGTTGTTGCATCATAGCACCAGAGTCCCAGGTTTGATCCTGAGCTCGGATGCTGTTTGTGTGGAGTTTGCACGACCTCCCTGTGACCACATTAGTTTCCTCCTCGGGCTCCAGTTTTCTCCCACATCCCAATATCGTGCGGGTTTGTAGATTAATTGGCCTCTGTAAATTTCCCCTAGTGTGTAGGGGATGGATGTGAAGGTGGGATACCAAGAACTAATGTGAAAGGGTGATCGATTGTCAGCATGGACTCGATGGGCCGAAGAACCTGTTTCCATGCCATATGTTTCAATTAATCATAAAATAACCTCCTTATTTTGTGTGTGCCTGCCCCAAGAGGGTGGCCAGACTTGGCCAAGTATCCTGCAGCTTCTAACTTTCACCATCAGCTTCCATCCAACCGTACCTGGACCCTGGCTTCCGTCAGCTCAGTGCCTAGAGCCAGCTGTTCTCGAGCATACACATCTGGATAGTGAGTTTTCTGAAACACCTTCTCCAGCTCCTCCAGCTGATAGCTGGTGAACGTGGTTCTGTTGCGCCTCTTCTTGGTTTTGCTGCCGGTCTCCCCCTCGCTCCGCTCACTTGCAATCTCATTCCCTGGGGAATCCTTCAGCTTCGCACACACCTTCAGCGGGTCTTGGTGAACAGAATCCATCAGGTGATAGTCAATGGCTTTTGAAACCTTGATATTCAGTGCTAAAGAAAAACAAAATGGATGTAAATAGAGACTCTTTGAACAAAAAATGTGAATGATCAAATAACATTGATGAGATTGCACAAACTGTTATCTAACAATTGGATAGCATTCTGCGTTTGTTTACCACAAAGTGATCCACGCGGATGTAACGCAGAATAAACTGCATTAATCACCTATCCATGTTCTCCAGAGATGCTGCCTGACCCGCTGAGTTACTCCAGCACGTTGTGTCTTTTTTGCAAACCAACATCTGCAGTTCCTTGTTTCAACATAAACTATGTATAAAACTATGTATAAACTGTATAAAATCATACAACTCGTCAGGACATTCTCCCTGGTATCCAACAATTTTCCAGGCATTAATTGAAGATGCCAGATTCAGAAAGCGACTATTATATGGCAGCCACTAAATAACAAGAGAATAACAAACAGTATTCTTGCTTTCATCGGTTGAGGCACTAACACAATAATCAGAAAGTCATGTTGCAGCTTTGTAAAACTTTGGTTAGGCTGCACTTTGGTTAGGCAACCATGACCAGCAGGTAAAGAGCAGCTTCTTACCAGCAACTATCAGGCTCTTGAACACTGCTCAACTCTAACCTCAGCAGCTATGAGCTTCTACGGACCGTGTCTTTGATTGCACTATAGACTTCTGTTTGGCACTATTATGATTAGCCAGGATTGTGGTTATTTATTTATTGTATACTTGATTATTATATATTTATATCTGTGTGTTGTTGCATTTATGGGGCTGTTAAACTGCAACAAGAATTTAACTCTTCCATTGCTTAACTACTCCAGATTTGACAATCGCAGACAACTATTCCACAGAATTCTGAAGTAAATCAAGCCGATGAGGAATGGACTTTAAATAGTATTAACACCACAGAGAGCAACAAGACACATAGTATTAACACCACAGAGAGCAACAACACACAAAAAAATATTATTTTCAGAATCGAGGGTCAAAATCTAGAAATCAGTGCAGACATGAGATTAGACTTTTGACATATAGTGCGGAAACAGGCACTTCAGGCCACCAAGTCTGCGCTAACCAGCAATCACCCCATACACTAGCACTATCCAACACACGAAGGACAATTTACAATTTTACGAAGCCAATTAACCTACAAACCCACACATATTTGGAGCATGGGAGAAAACCGGAGTACCTGGCGAAAACCCACGTGGTCACAGGGAGAACGTACAAACTCTGTACAGACAGCACCTATAGTCAGGATCAAACTCGGGTCCAACTGGTGTTGCAAGGCAGCAAATCAACCGCTGTGGCACTGTTCCTCCTGAGATTGTTTAGTTAGAAGGTGAAATACTTTTTGTTCAGTAATAATTAATTGACCAGTAGAATGGTACTAATATGTATAGGAAAGAACTGCAGATGCTGGATTTATCCTTGTAATATCATTGCTCAGATGACCCGTTGTCTTGTCAAAAACATTTCATTGTACCGTTGACCCTGTGTCAAATAAACATATGACAAATAAAACTGAACTGAACTTAACTCAAAGGTAGACACAAAATGCTGGAGAAACTCAGCGGGCAGGCAGCATCTCTGGAGAAAAGGAATGGATGATGTTCGGGTCAAGACCCTTCTTCAGACTGATGTCAGGGGAGTGGGAGGTAGAGATAAAATGTAGTGGGAGACAGTAAGACTGGACGGAGAACTGGGAAGGGGAGGGGATGAAGAGAGAGGGAAAGCAAGGGTTACTTGAAGTTGGAGAAGTCAATGTTCATATCGCTGTGGTATAAGCTGCCCAACAGAAATATGGATGGATGTGAATGTACTGCAAGCTTTCAGAGGGACCTTGGCAATATGACTAAATAACCACAGACAAGAAAATGTCACTGATCTCAGGTCCATGCCATGCTAATATACTGTGCCATGCTTGCCTGAAATTCTAGCATTAAGCATTGATATGGTGGCACGAACTCTGCACTAGCATTGAGAGGAAGAACAACAGAGAGCGATAAGTAGATACTTCTGTTAAGGAGCCTTCTGTTCAGTTTTGGTCACCCTCCTGTAGGGAAGGGTGCAGAGAAGATTTATGAGGATATTGCCAATACTTGGAAGTCCTGAGCTATAGGAAGAGGTTGGGCAGGATAGGACTTTATTCGTTGGAGCGCAGGAGGCTGAGTAGTGATATTATAAAAGTGTATAAGATCATGAGGGGAATAGATATGGCAGGTGCACAGAGTATTCTACCCAGAGTAGGAGAATCAAGAACCAGATGACATAGGTTTAAGGTGAGAGGAGAAAGATTTAATAGTAAACTGAGGGGCAATATTTGGGTATATGGAATGAGATGTTAGGGGAGATAGTTAAGGTGGGTACTAATTTAATGTACCCGCCTATCAATTTAAATGATATTTGGACAGGTGCGAGGATAGGAAAGGTTTAGAGGGATCTGGACCCAATGCAGGCAAGTAAGAGTAGTGTAGATGGAGCATCTTGGTCGACGCGAGCTAGAGGTGAAGACAGTACAGAGCTGGTCGGGGGGGGGGGGGGGGGGGGTTGGTAAGAGGAACAACTACGGGACTGTTTGGAGTGTTCAAGGACCTGGCAACGGACATGAACGAATACGCCACAGTCGTTCAAGACTTCATTAAGAAATGTGTGGAGGACTGCATCCCTACAAAAACCTTCCGAGTGTTTCCCAATCAGAAACATAGAAACATAGAAACATAGAAAATAGGTGCAGGAGTAGGCCATTCGGCCCTTCGAGCCTGCACCGCCATTCAATGTGATCATGGCTGATCATCCAACTCAGTATCCCGTACCTGCCTTCTCTCCATACCCCCTGATCCCTTTAGCCACAAGTGCCACATCTAACGCCCTCTTAAATATAGCCAATGAACTGGCCTCAACTACCTTCTGTGGCAGAGAATTCCAGAGACTCACCACTCTCTGTGTAAAGAATGTTTTCCTCATTTCGGTCCTAAAGGAATTCCCCCTTATCCTTAGACTGTGACCCCTTGTTCTGGACTCCCCCAACATCGGGAACAATCTTCCAGCATCTAGCTTGTCCAACCCCTTAAGAATTTTGTAGGTTTCTATAAGATCCCCCCTCAATCTTCTAAATTCCATCGAGTACAAACCGAGTCTATCCAATCTTTCCTCATATGAAAGTCCTGACATCCCAGGAATCAGTCTGGTGAATCTTCTCTGTACCCCCTCTATGGCAAGGATGTCTTTCCTCAGATTTGGAGACCAAAACTGTACGCAGTACTCCAGGTGTGGCCTCACCAAAACCCTGTACAACTGCAGTAGAACCTCCCTGCTCCTATACTCAAATCCTTTCGCTATGAATGCTAACATACCATTTGCTTTCTTCACTGCCTGCTGCACCTGCATGCCTACTTTCAATGACTGGTGTACCATGACACCCAGGTCTCGTTGCATCTCCCCCTTACCTAATCTGCCACCATTCAGATAATAGTCTACCCTCATGTTTTTGCCACCAAAGTGGATAACCTCACATTTATCCACATTGTACTGCATCTGCCATGCATCTGCCCATTCACTCAGCCTATCCAAATCACCCTGCAGCCTCCAAGCATCCTCCTCACACCTAACTATACCCCCCAGCTTGGTATCATCTGCAAATTTGGAGATGTTGCATTGAATTCCCTCGTCCAAATCATTAATATATATTGTAAATAGCTGGGGTCCCAGCACTGAGCCTTACGGCACCCCACTAGTCACTGCCTGCCATTCTGAAAAGGACCCGTTTACTCCTACCCTTTGCCTCCTGTCTGCTAGCCAGTTCTCTATCCACACCAATACTGAACCCCCAATACCGTGTGCTTTAAGTTTGTAGTTTAAGAAACCTTGGATGAACTTTGAGATCCGCACTCTTCTGAAGACCAGACACCGGGCATTCATGTCTGATGATACAGTGGTCTACAAGAAATCCAGATACGACCTTGGTAAGGCCATCAAAAAGGCCAAAAGGGAGTTCTGCTCCAAGCTGGAGGATGAGACTGTGGCGGGGCCTGAATGCAATCACCTCCTACAAGGCGAAACCAGGAGGCAGCTCGAATGTCGGCAAAACATCACTCCCTGATGAGCACAATGAGTTTTACACATGCTTTGATAGGGAGAACACCGATGTGCCTTCCCGAGCCCCCATTCGCTGTGATGGTATTTCAGTCTCAGTCACAGAGGCCGACGTCAGCAAATCCTTCAGAGGGGTGAACCCTCAAAAAGCGTCTGGACCTGGTGGTAAACCTGGTCGTGTTCTAAAAACCTGTGCGGACCAACTGGCTGGAGTTTTTACGGACATTTTCAACCTCTCACTTCTGAGGTCTGAGGTTCCCACCTGCTTCAAAAGGGCATCAATAATACCGGTGCCCAAGAAGAGCAAGGTGATGTGCCTCAATGACTATCGACCAGTGGCACTAACGCCTGTGTTGATGAAGTGCTTTGAGAGGTCGATGATGGCGCAATTCAACTCCTACCTCGACAAAAACCTGGAACCACTGCAGTTCGCTTACCGGCACAACAGGTCAACGGTGGATGCGATCTCGCTGGCCCTCCACTCCGCTCTGGACCACTTGGACAACAAAAACTCATGTCAGGCTGTTATTCATTGATTACAGCTCGGCATTTAATACAATCGTCCCCTCCAAGCCAGTTACCAAACTCGCAGAACTGGGTCTCTGCGCATCCCTCTGCAATTGGATCCTCGACTTCCTCACCCACAGACCACAGTCTGTTCGTATTGGTGGAAATGTGTCAGACTCGATAACAATCAGCACGGGAGCACCTCAAGGCTGCGTGCTCAGCTCCCTGCTGTACTCACTCTATACTCATGACTGCATAGCTGGTTATAGTGCGAACTCCATCATCAAGTTCGCTGACGACACCACTGTCGTGGGACGTATCACTGATGGGGATGAGTCAGAATATAGAAGAGAGATCGAGCGACTGTCCATATGGTGCCAGCACAATAACCTGGCCCTCAACACCAGCAAAACCAAGGAACTGATTGTGGACTTTGGAAGGAGTAGGAAGGGGACCCACAGTCCCATTTATATCAATGGGTCGATGGTTGAAAGGGTCAAGAGCTTCATATTCCTGGGTGTGCACATCTGTGAAGATCTTTCCTGGTCCGAGAACACTGATGTAATTATTAAGACAGCACATCAGCGCCTCTACTTCCTGAGAAGATTATGGAGAGTCGGTTTGTCAAGGAGGACTCTCTCTAACTTCTACAGGTGCACAGTAGAGAGCTTGCTGACCGGTTGCATCGTGGCTTGGTTTGGCACCTTGAGCACCCTGGAGAGGTAAAGACTACAAAAAGTAGTAAACACTGCCCAGTCCATCATCGGCTCTGACCTGCCTTCCATCGAGGGGATCTATCACAGTCGCTACCTCGATAAGGCTGGCAGCATCATCAAGGACCAACACCATCCTGGCCACACACTCATCTCCCTGCTACCTTCAGGTAAAAGGTACAGGAACCTGAGGACTGCAACGACCAGGTTCAGGAATAACTACTTCCCCACAGCCATCAGGCTATTAAACTTGGCTCAGACAAAACTCTGAACATTAGTACCCCATTATCTGTTATTTGCACTTCATCAGTTTACTTATTCATGTGTGTATATATTTATATAATGGTATATGGACACACTGATCTGTTTTGTAGTCAATGCCGTCTATGTTCTGTTGTGCTGAAGCAAAGCAAGAATTTCATTGTCCTATCAGGGACACATGACAATAAACTCTCTTGAATCTTGAATCTTGCATCTGGGTCATAAGTTCGGTTTCCATCTTGAATGACTCTATGCTTGATGACAAGGAAGTCCAGGTACTGGTTCATTTAAAAAAGACACAAAGTGGTGGAGTAATTCAGTGGGTAAGGCAGCACCTCTGGAGAACATGGATACCTGTAGATCTGTTACTCCAGCACTTTGTGTCTTTATTTGGAGAGTGGTAAGTGTGAAGTGGTAACACAAAAAGGGCACTGGGACCTTGCTTCCAATTAATGCCATTTAGATAGAGGTCATGAAAAGCCTACAGTATTCTTAAGGGGTTCTTAAGTGGTTGGACAGGCTAGATGCAGGAAGATTGTTCCCGATGTTGGGGAAGTCCAGAACAAGGGGTCACAGTTTAAGGATAAGGGGGAAGTCTTTTAGGACCGAGATGAGAAAAACATTTTTCACACAGAGAGTGGTGAATCTCTGGAACTCTCTGCCACAGAAGGTAGTTGAGGCCAGTTCATTGGCTATATTTAAGAGGGAGTTAGATGTGGTCCTTGTGGCTAAGGGGATCATGGGGGAATGGAGAGAAGGCAGGTACGGGATACTGAGTTGGATGATCAGCCATGATCATATTGAATGGCGGTGCAGGCTCGAAGGGCAGAATGGCCTACTCCTGCACCTATTTTCTATGTGTCTATGTTTCTCTGTTACAGTAGATGCTCCTCATATCATGGCAAAAATCAAGAAGAGTCATGCACAAATTGAAATGGAGGCAATTCCATTGAAATGGAGGCAATCATAGATTCTGTACCCCCATAGACAACATGCCCCATCTATACCAGTCCCATCTGCCTGCTACACATAGCTTTTTGTATCAGTGCACTGTTCAAGAAATAGAACCGGGCAGAAACGTATAGTTTTGGCCAAAGAATGAATGAATACGTTTATTGGCCAAATATTCACATACAAGGAATTTGCCTTGGTGCTCCGCCCGCAAGTGTCGACACACAGTGATAGTTAGGAATGACGCATAAAACACTAAACATTAATAATAAAACATTATTGATTACACATGTAAATTAAATAAAATACCAGAGCGAAAGGAGGCTATTTTTGGTTATTGAGTAGAGCTACTCCTCGTGGAAAAAAAACTGTTTTTATGTCTGGCTGTGGCAGCTTTGTCACTCCGGTCACCTTCCAGAGGGAAATGATTCAAAGAGTTTGTGACCAGGATGAGAGGGGTCAGAGATGATCTTACCCGCTCACTTCCTGGCCCTTGCAGTGTACAGTTCATTAATGGAGGGAAGGTTGCAGCCAATAACCTTTTCGGCTGATCGGACAATTCGCTGCAGCCTCCGGGTGTCGTGCTTGGTGGCTGAACCAACCCAGACCATGATGGAGAAGGTGAGGACAGACTCTACGATGTCCGTATAGAATTGGACCATCATTGCCCGTGGCAGCTTCCTCAGCTGTCGCTGGAAGTACTTCCTCTGCTGTGCAGGAAACAGATACAGGAAAAATACGAGAGAGATATCCCGGGCAGCCATGTTGTGGCATGAATGTCGCGGGGAGCTGTCCGAATGGTCCAGCTCGCTCCCTGAAGACTGAGAACTCGCCCGCCCGGTGGGCCCGACTCACCCACTGGAAACCCACGTCGCGGACCAGAAACCGTGTGGTGGGCCCGACTCACCCAGGCCGGGGACTTACCCGGACGGGCCCGCTGGCCCGCTGCGGATCGAGGACCAAGGGAGGCCCTGCAGCTGCCTGGGCCTCAACTGGACCGGGCGCCACCCTCAGAGGCTGAACACGTGGACTAGATGCGGCCTACAGCAGTCGAGCAGCAGCGGAGGACAGCACGGCTATGCTTGGCCAGGCCGACCCTGCAACACCACCAGGACAACAGGCCTTCATGGTCAGATCAAGGTCCCTGCACTTACAACAACTCGGACTTGAAAATGCCGCCAAACTGGCAACACTGTATACTGTATTAGTGTACTACTGCTATACATTTGAACTGTATGAGATGCTTATCCAATATCTAAGTGCTTATGTATAGTGATACTTGTACTGAACTGTATACAACAACGTATTTCACGTACCTCGGTACATATGACAAATAAAGTACAATATCATACCAAGAAGAAAATGTTTTTCACAGTGAGTGGGTTAAGTTCTGTATCTCCCTGCCTGTAAGAACAGTGGAAATAGAGTTCCACCGGCCGTTCAGAACAGAATTAGATGTACATTTGAGATAATGTCATTTACAGAGCTCTGGGGAAAGAGCAAAGGATAGGATTGGCTGGATTGGTCTACAAAATGCCAAATACACTTGATGGAACTCAACTGAGTCATAATAACAAAATGTAAACAATGCAGGAAACATTTGATAATGTAGGGCCGTGCCAATGTCCCGGCCTTTTCCAGACATGGTCTGAATCAATGAAAGTCTCAGAAATATCTTGATCACGCACAGTTTTAGTCGTATCTTTTAGCGGTCTCTTGATTTTATTTAAGTCAGAAAGTTGAAGGCAACCAAAGTATTGGCAGGGAAATAAAATTGTTTGGAAAATTAATGGTGGATGGTGCAGGGGTGGAGTGTAACGGTAGTGGGAGTAGAAGGAATGCCACTGGCCGTGATCCAGTAACGTCTGTTGAAATGTGCATGCATGGATGTTAAACAGAGGTTCAGCCACATCTCAGATGTCAAATGAAAAGGGAATAGTAAATCGTGAGGGAGAACAGAGAGATTGCACAGGAGTGGGAAGGTAAATAAAACTTAAAATAATGTTTGGAAACAAAAACAAAGAAAGGAAATATTTTTGCAGAACAACATTAAATCACTCCAAACATTCTGACTTGCTGAACTCTTTTGAAGTGATGTATTATGCAGAAGAAATTACAACTAATTTAACTAAAGATAGACACAAAGTGCTGGAGTAGCTCTGTGGGTCAGGCAGCATCTCTGGAGAAAAAGGATAGGTGGCATTTTGGGTCGGGATCCTTCTTCAGACTGAAGTTCCATGTTCCTACAACTAATTTACCCATATGAGTCTCATGACAGTAAATAATACATTACTAGTGGACTACAGGTACTAAGAAATGCAGATGCTGGTTTACAGAAAAAGATACAAAGTGCTGGAGTAACTCAGCGGGTCAGGCAGCATCACTGGAGAACATGGACGGACCCTTCTTCAGGCTGATTGTGGTGAAGGGGGTAAAGCTGGAAGAGTGGTGGAGGCAGAACAAAGTCTGGCGAGTAATAGGTTCAATGCTGACCAAGTTGGCATATTGGGCTAGACCCATTTGTATGCATTTGGCCCATCTCCATCCGAACCCTTCCACACCACATATCTGTCTAAATGTCTTTCAAGATTCTTTCAACGTCTTCTAAAAGTCATAACTGAATCCTTCTATATCTTCCTCTGGCAGCTCATTCCAGATATGGACAACCCTCTGAGTGAAAAGGTTGCCCCTGAGGTCCTTAAATCTCTACCCTCTCACCTTAAGCCTATGTTCTCGATTTTACAATCCTCTATCTGGGAAAAAGTGAGCATTCACGGATATATCCGATAGAATTGCACCACGCTTTTGAAATAATCTTAGCATCTTTAGTTGTAAATTTATAAGGAATATTCTGCAGAAAATTCAATATTCAATGACTAATGTTCATCCGTGTATGCATTTAGAAGATCTGGCTTATCACAAACTAAACAGCTTTCTTATTTTTCACCTCATTCAATGCATGTGCATTGGTTAAAATTAAGGAGAGCAAAAATATTTATTTCCTAGCTGTAAGAACTACTAAACATTACAGAGGTAGACACAAAATGCTGGAGTAACTCAGCGGGTGAGGCAGCATCTCTGGAGAGGGGGAATGGGTGACGTTTCGGGTCAAAACCCTTCATCAGACTGATCACTGAGCCAATAATTTTCTGAGCCAATAAGCCTTTGCTGAAACAATGTCTGTTACTCTGGCCATCACACTGTTGGATGAATGCCAAAGCCTTGGATATTGTGCAGAAGAGATTTACAAATGAGGTACCATTGAGAAATGACCAGTTAAGTGAAGAGACTTAAGAACTTTAGAAAGTTTGCCTTGGAGTCCCGAGGTCCAGGAGAGGTGCCGAGAGTCATAAATGACTGCAATTGTTCTTTATTTATTCAGCTTAAAAGCTGGGGAACCTTAATGTGCACAATTAATGAAATGAACAAAAGAACTACAGGCAAATACAGCAGCAAATTCTTTACACAGTGGGATGTTCTCAGCTAGGACACAGCGCAAAAGGTGATGGCAGCATATATTACCTTATAGCAATGTATAAAACCATGAGCGGAATAGACAGGGTGAAATCACGCAGTTTTTTACCCAAGGTAGGGGAATCTATAATTGGAGGACATAGGTTTATGGAGAGAGGAGAAAGATTTAGTTGTAAACTGAGGGGGAACGTTTTCCACTCAGTGAGTGGTGGGTATATGGAAGCTGCCAGGGGAGGCAGGACTATAACAATATTTAAAAGACATTTGAACAGGTACATGGGTGGGAAAGGATTAGAGGGATATGGGCCAAAGGTGGGCAAATGGGACTAGCTTAGACGAGGCATCTTGTTTTGGACAAATTGGGCTGAAGGGCCTGCTTCATGCTGTATGGCTCCATGACGTATTCACTAACACAATTCAGAATGTAATTGTACAAAGACTGGAAAGTGGGAAGGTCTGCACGACTTTAAGAGACGAGCAGACATGGGATAAAGGCAGAAGTTCTTTAGAAGGAATGGCACAGTCACTATGAGCTGCGTCTTTTTGTGTCTCCACCTCTTTGCTGCGTCACTCCATAATTCAAAATCTACTTCCTCTCAAATATGTTCCAATATGATGTATAAACCAGAGGAGCAAAATGCACAACCCTTCTTTATTGGTAAATCACCATTCTAATCATTCCTAATAAGCATATTTTCGCACAAAGGGCGGTGGGTGAATGGAACAAGCTGCCAGAGGAGGCAGTTGAGGTTGGGACTATCCAAACATTTAACAAACACTTAGACAGGTACATGGATAGGACAAATTTGGAGAGATATGGACCACATGCAGGCAGGTGGGGCTAGTAGCTTGGTCATGTTGGGCGGTGTAGGCAAGTTGGGCCAAAGGGCCTGTTTTCACACTGTATCACGCTATGACTGACTATATTTCTTAATCATAGAGGCATGGAATCATACAGCATGGAAATCTGTGCTGACCATCAAATACTCTATCTATCTAGACCAAATCAATTTACCATCACTGTAGGCTATGCCCTCCCATGCCATGGAGTTTATCGAACTTGTCTCAACCACCCCCTCAAATCCCCCGCTAACTTCCTCCTCAAATGTCTCCTCTCACTCACCCCATACATTAACCAAATGCCCTCTAGTTATATACACCAGGGATAAGGGGAAACGTTTCTCACTATTTGCCCCGCCAAAATCACTCATAATTCCGTACCCATCAATCAAGTCACCCCCTCAGCCACCCGCACCAAGGTGGACAAGCCCAGCCGTCCTCTCTCTGCTTAGAGTTTAACAAACATTCAAAACAAACCCAATCCTTTAATAGTTTCAGCGGTCCCATAAAGCAATAGCGAGAAAATAACGTGTTTAGCCAAAGTGAATTCGAACATTAAAGTCACATCAAGTCGGCGACACGATGCTCACTGTGATCATCTGAATCTACAAAAGTAATTGCCATTCAGTCCAATTGTTTGAGAGTAAATGGGGCGTAAAGAGGCGCGCATCTAACAGATTGCAGCGGGTCTGTTTCTGAGACCGTCTGGCAAAGAGAACTGAAATCAAACAGCACCGCCAGTCTTCCCGAGGCCGGGATTGCAAATCCCGGGTCCATTTACACCCAGGCTGTGGGCTGGAGATGGGGATTAGACGGGGGGCATTTCTAGCCAATGTCCCTACAGACTTGACGCTGAGAACCAACCTGGTCTACACTAGTAGCTGTCACATTTTGGCGAGAGGAAAGAAAGTCTGAAGAAGGGTCCCGACCCGAAGCATTCTCCATTAATGCTGTCTAACCGGCTGAGTTACTCCGGCACTTTGTCTTTATTTTGTGAAGCAGCATCTGCAGTTCCTTGTGCCTGTCCACTGTTGTTGTGCGAAGCTGGTTCAGTGAGTCAAGTTTATTTAAGGTGATTGATAGCAGGTTAACATTTTAAAGGGCCGCTTTAGTGGACATGTCATTTCAATCATCGTATAATTATCCAATGCATCCTTCCAGACTTCCCGGCACAGATATTTAAACAGAAGGAGAAAGAAATATGAATGAACAATAAATAAATAAAAATACATTTCCGCGATATCCAGGTCGGCAAAACACGCAAACTTCGATGTAAGTTATATTTGGCGGGAGAGATCCTGGCAACGTTGGAGTCCAGCAGCAGCAGCAGAATCTCCCTCTGTGCCGGGATTACTGCATAGAAGATAAGAGAAGAAACGGAAAGAGAGGCAGCAGCAACCAAAGCCCGATCTGCCGTCTGGAATTACCTGTCCTGAATGCCCAATACATTTCACAGCCGGGATTGGAGGCAAGCCACCCCAGGGTCCATAAAAACAACAGCACGTAGAGCATCATCCTCGACGTCGAGGGATCGCCACACGCCGACAGATTAGTGGATGCAAATGTCTCTCTTACCGATCAAACTCAGCCACCACTTTACAGAAGAGATTAGCATTTGTCCCGAACGGATTCATGCATTATGAGATCTTGAGTTCCATGCAATTACCATGCAATATCTTGAGTTATTGTCAATAAAATTAAAACTAAATTAAACCAGGTCTGACTCGGATTACCGGCAGAAAACGAGCGGGTGAAGTAGAAAAAAGAGCGATGAATAGTTATCGGCGCAGCGAAATTCAGCCGACCGTTTTTTAATTCATTATTAGTATTTGATATTGTTTGGGATATTGCATTTAATGTGGTAAACGGATTCTTTTTTTTTAAACAGAAGATACATTGAGACACCTCAACGTGTTTCACGAGGATTTCGCTCGCTCGTTGTTCCCCCCGACTCTCACCGTGAACTCGGTCCCAATATCTTTTACTCGTTTCGGGATGAGGCGGATCTTGGGTTTTATCACCTCCACAGATTGTGTAGCGGGGTCACTACGATGCTTGAGAGGATATTTTGTGACTTGGTGCTCTGAATGTATTTATTTTAACTGACAACTTAATGTTTCATTAGTTTTAAATTAACATCGGGGTTTTTTAAGCGAAAATACGAGCGGCCCTTTGTTACATTCCTAGAATAAATCTAACTAGTACCTTCTGCCGTTTGCTTTGTTTGAGGAAATGGGTGACCTGAAATTTTAGAACAGCGGATAAAATGGGAAATGTTCACGTGTCTGGAACTGAAGCTCTCCAAAGCTGACAACTATATTCAGCGCTCTGCCCATTCTACTTGATTGGCTTGGGCTGAGTTTCTAATTGATTGGATAACATGCAAAACATATTTCTCACTGTACACGTGACAATAATAAATCTAAATCCAAAGATAAAACTTCAGCTCTGAAAATGTGCCGCAAATATATTTAAGTTGAATAAAACTGGACAAAATTAACATGGTGAGGGTCTTCCCAACTGGAAAACGATTAAAATACATGATATATTAGTGCAGGTTATTTAAAATATCAAACCTGGGATAGATTACTATCGCGTCTTTACCATGCTCTGAAATGCGTTTTTCAAATGCGAACCTGCTTTTGGAAGTGAGTTAATGACGGGGATGCACCGGGACCCCAGGTCCGGCGAGTCCGGGACTCAAACCGAAGACTTGAACCGGCAAAGCGGGCACCGGGGAATAGCGCCGGATCCAACCCGAGCCCGGGAATGTGTTAAAGAAGGAACTGCAGATGCTGGAAAAATCGAGGGTACACAAAAAGCTGGAGAAACTCAGCGGGTGCAGCAGCATCTACGGAGCGAAGGAGATAGGCGATGTTTCGAGCCTAAACCCTTCTTCAGACCCGGGAATGGCGAGTGCAGGGCCGGCCCAATATCACCCCGCTCCAGGGACGCGCCTCCCACCTCGAAAGCAGATTTTTAAAATCCGAAAAAAAGGAATTTGGCTCACATTAATAAAGTATCACATGCGCCGTGAATTATTAGGAACTTCCACGGCAAATCCACGGCCCAGCACTCCGGAGGCAGCCTCTCCCTCTGCCGGGCTGTGAGCCTTTTACCGGACCCACGGACCAAAGGGCGCACACCAAAAAAATTACCATCTGATTTTATGCCGTCGGTATTATTTTAAAAATAAAGTCCAATTTCCACATCTATTGCGCTTCTTTTGTGTGCAATATATCCATCTATAACATCACATTGCCGTACAATTGTAGAATATGTATCCCTCGCGCTGTTAAAACTAGCAGCAGGTATTCACGCCGCTGAAATGTGGAGAGTCAAGGCGACGACACCAACACATCTTCATTTGAATAGTCGCCTCCGCATTCAGTTCTGCCACAATGTTTTTCTGAGCCGGACAGTAAAAGTAAAGTCAACACTGTGCCAACTCCGGCTACTCAACAGATCAAACATGTTCTCCAGAGATGCTGCCTGACCCGCTGAGTTACTCTAACATGTTGTGTCTATCTTGGGTAAAAATCAGAATCTACAGTTCCTTCCAACACAGTTCTGGACTCTCAATCTAAAGAAGATTCCCGATCCAAAACGTTACCTATTCCTTCTCTCCAGAGATGCTGCCTAACCCACCGAGTTACTCCAGCACTTTGTGTTTATCTTCGGTAATTACAAAAATGTTACTGTTCGAGACATTACTCTCTGTGACTGCAGGGTTGACAATTGGAACAAACACACTTCCAGGCAGACAGAATATTTTATTGTGCAGCGGTCTATTGAAAGGATTTAGGTCATTGTACGCCTTCCCAAGGTCGTGTGTTTTCCTGCAGAAAGTTCGTAAGCATCTGGGAGGTCAACCCCGGGTAAAACATTCACAGTGAGGCACTGACCTGGAGAGGATTGTAGAGCAGAGGGACCTAAGAGAAATATACATATACATATAACAAGGAACTGCGGAACTGGTTTATTAAAAAAAAGATACAAAGTGATGGAGCGACATGGCTCCCCTAAAGTGGCGTCGCTGAAGGAGGGCACGCTGGCCTGAATCACTCACAGCACTGTGCAGGAATTGGGACATTGTGTTGCTGTTGTACAAGGTATTGATGAGGCTGCACATGGAGTATTGTGTTCAATTTAGTTCACCCTGTGATAGGAAAGGCGTTATTAAGCTGGAGACGTGTCGAGTAAATATACCACAGTGTTTGTTGCCAGCACACAGAGTCCTAAGCTACAGGGAGATGTTGGGCAGGCTGGGACTTTATTACTTAGAGCACAGGAGGATGAGGGGTGATCTTATATAGGTGTATAAATCCTGAGGGGAATATACATAGTGAATACACGGAGTCTTCATCCCCAACAAATGAAATCAAATACTAGAGGGCATAGGTTTAAGGTGAGGGGGGGGGGGGGGGGGGGGGGGGCAGAGGAGGTAGTTGAGGCAGGTACTATAACAACATGTAACACCCATTTGGATGGGTACATGGGTAGGAAGAATTAACATGGGAACATAACATAGGGCATTTTTGTTGCCATGGACATGGTTGGTCAAAAGGGCAGGTTCCACACTATATTGCTCTATCACTATCCAGTTTAGTGCTGCAATCCAATATCCCCCCCCCCCCCCTCACTCCTTTTGGGAAGGCTGAATTGAAAGGCATTCAGTCCACGTCTTCATGTTTAATCTTCACCATCAACCCCAATATATGCCAGTCCAACCTCCTGTCATCATCATCAATATAATTCATCTCCATCCCTCGCTTTAGTGCTGAGTTCCATAATCTCACCATTCGTCGGGCAAATAAGTTCCTTTGGAATACCCCATTGAATGTAAATGTTAATGGAATCTGAACCTCGTTTCCAGGCATGACCACTGCAGGAGGTTGATGAGCACTCCTGAGGGTGAGGAAGAAGATATGTCAATGGATTACAGGGCTGTTGGAGGAAGTCCGTGTGGAACAGGTTTTTGGAGTTGATGAGTTGGGTTAAATAGCCCTATCAATGGCTGAGTTATCTTTGTCATATTTGGAGGTCATGGTATTTTATTTTGGAATAGAAAACTAGACTTTTGAAATAAAAATCAGCTTCTTTCTGCCTAGCTCAAATTATCCCCGTATTCGACAAACCAAACATGAACAGGATTACTTTTTTACTATCAACCCTCCCAATTCTTTGCTATGTTTTGTGTTAAATTAGAACATAGAATATAGAACATTACAGCACAGGAACAGGCCCTTTGAACCACGATGTCTGTCCTGAACATAATGGCAATGAAACTTATCTCCACTGCCTACAAATGTTCCATATCCCTCTATGCCCTGCATGTTGTGGCTGTCTAAAAGTCTCAAATACGCCACTATCATATTTGCCTCCACCACCACCCCTGGCAGCACATTCCAGGCGCTCACCACCCACTGTGTAAGAAACTTGCCCTGCACATCATCCTTAAACGTTGCCCCTCTCAACTTAATCACTATGCCATTAATCACTATGCCCTCTGGTCTTTGGCATTTCAAACTTGTGAAAATGGTTCTAACTGTCTACATTATGTAAGTGTCACATAATTTTATATAGTTCATTCAGGACTCCCCTGAAACTCCAATGTTCCAGAGAAAACAATCCAAACAATTAGATCACATTTCCATTTTTGAAGCAACCATTCCTTATAATTAAAATAATTTAGTCTCAATATCATTGGGCTTAGTCCTGATGTTATCTTGTTTGCCCTCCATCCAGCCTGCGCCCTAATGGTATCCATGCACTTATCCCCCAGTCGCACTTGTCACATGCAGCTGTAAGATTCCAACCAAGGCTGAACCCTGGGTGCGAGAGTCAAGCTGCTAGTAGCAATGAGGCTGCAGGCAGGAGGTCCTGAGGTTCTTCCTCAAGGTGGCCTGATTGCTTTTTGGCAATTTACTGCCATATCAGTAACTATATAAAAGTGGGTCCGATGGATCTAAATAGTTTCTAAAATATAATATGTGAACTTTAAAATAGCTTGAGCAACTAGAAATTAATTAGTTATTCAAAGAAGTAAGTAAAGTAATCAAGGCCAATGATCTAATGATAAACATGGATTCACAATGAACTGTGGATGCTGAAATCTTGAGTAAAACACAAAGTGCTGGAGTAAATCAACAGGTTAGGCAGCATCTGTGGAGGGAAATGGACAGGTGATGTTTCGGATCAAGACTCATCTTCAGTCTAAAACACCCTCCACAGATGTTGCCTGAACCATTGAGTAATGCCAGGATTTTGTGTTGTGCATTTAAACAAATCATTGGTTATAAAGCTAACAGGTTGATGCTAAATGCTAAATGCAGTGGGAGGGTGAGATATTGAATGGGCTCAAGTTCCACATTGCAAATCATAGACACAAAAATTAAACTCAGGTTGACTTGTGAAGAGGATGTTGGGGGTTCTCTATGGAACTAGTAGCTAGAATCTAGCACGCTCTCGTGCATCTTTTACTAAGTGTGGTTCCGAGAAATAAATGGATATTAATAAATATTTAGGTGTGATTAAGGGATATAGATTTATAACAGAGACAATGGATCACACGTAGACCTGGAGCAGACCTGAGGATTTATGCACTGTACCTAGATGTGTTTCCTTATGTTATATTCAGGTTAGAGCTGTATTCAAAGGCCCTTTTTTATTTTAAGCCCCCTTGAAGTGAAAGTTAATGTTCTTTTACAATATTCATTTAGACTTTAGTTTAGAGATACGGCATAGAAACAGGCCCTTCGCCCCACCAAATTCACACTGGCCATCGTTCACCTAGTCACACTAGTTTTATGTTATCCTACTTTCTCATCTAATCTCAATATATTTTGGGAATTTACAGAGGCCAATTAACCTCAAATCCGCACGTCCTGGGGTTGCGGGAGGAAACCAGAGTACCCGGATGAAATCCACACGGGGCACCATCTAAGGTTAGAATTGAAGCTGTGTCTCTGGTGCTGTGAGGCAGCATCTCTATCAGTTCTAGCAAAATTAGGAAATTCAAGATAACAACTGATAAAGTTAATATACAATTCAGGGGAAACTTATTTACTCATGCAATTAGTCTTAGAAAAATACAACAGGCCCCAGGGCTCACTAAGTCTATATGGACCATTATTAATTTACACTATCCCTGCACAACCTACCTTATTCTCCCCATATTGCCATCAACCACTCCCCTTCCCTATCTCAGGTTGTACGACACAACTATAGATATGGGGCATTTTTGAATGGACAATTAACCTACCAATCTGCATGTCTTTGACATGTGGGAGGAAGCTGGAGAAACCAGACACAAACCCAAGCATTCACTGGAAAACATTCAAACTCCACTCAGACAGCACCCGAGGACTGGATTGAATCTGAGTCAGTTAGCACCATGAGGCAACATTGTTGGTTGCTGGAGGAGCTGCAGAGATTGGCATAGGAAATTGAAAATAAATGATGGATTAGGAAGTCCTGCGGAGGAGATGAGGTAGGGCAGGAGTAGAACTTAAACAAAGAGCAAATTGGAGTGTGAGCACTAATGGAACAAAATATCCCTGTAATTAATGGAAATTAGCCAAATGTTGTTGTTGGAATGAATGTTATGAGCTTGAAAATGTTTATTGTCTTCCTCTGATTAGGAAGGCCTTCTTGAAACCAGACTTCATCTATCTGTCTTCCTGTTTGCTTTTATTCCAAAGAGTTTCAAAATAGGAAAGTATTGTTACAATTTACAAGGGGTTTGGAAGGGAGGCCACATCTGGAATACTCTGGATAATTATGGTTCCCTTTTTAAGAAAGGATGTACTGTTATTGGAACTGGCCCAAATAGGATTCACTAAGTTGGTTCCAAGGATGAGCGTTTTGTTCTATCTTGAGCGGCTAAAGAAGAGGGATCTGTATTTAAATAATATAAAATAATGATTGGAGATCTTACTGAAGTTTATAAGATCCCGAGAAAGTGTGATAGGATAGATACTGAACTGTTTCCACCAATGAGGGAGCCTTCAGTGAGATACTAGTGTTATATAACGAGGGCAGTCATTTACTATTGAAGTGCAAAGAAATTTATTTTTGCACAACGTGTTAAATCTCTGGAAATTCTCAGGAACTTTGTGCAGGATAGATTATTGGAGGTATTCAGATCTATAGAGTCACACATCATGAAAACAGACCCTTCAGCCCAGCACATCCATACCAACCAAGTTACATTATCTAAACTACTGCCAATTGCCCATGTTTTGCCCCTATCCCTGTAAATCTTTCCTATCTATGTACCTGGCCAAACATCTTTAAGTGTTGCTGCAGTACCCATCTCAACTACCTCCTCTTGCAACTTGTTCCATATATCCGTGTGAAAAAGTTGCCCCTCAGGTTCCTGTTAAATCTTTCCCCTCCCATGTTTAACCTATGCCTTCTAGCTCTTGGTTACCCTACCCTGGGAATAATAATCTATGCATTCACCTTATCGAAGCCTCTCATGATTTTATTCACCTCTATAAGTTTATGCCTCAGCACTCAATGGTATAAAGTCCTAGTTTGCCCAACCCTCAATCTCAAAGCAATTAAGTGAAAACAGTACGAAGAGGAGGAATTAGAAGGACAGTGATTGTATCAGCGGAAACAGTGTTGCAGTATGGAACATAAGCTAGAAGGACAGGGTTGAAATTGCCCATTTCGGTGCTGTGAAATTCTCTGCATCAAATATTTCTAAGCCTGATATATCCAGCCAAATAGGCAGAAGGAAGGGCATGTCTAAAAATAGAGTCCAGATGCAATCTACATGTAACAGAATAGAAAGGAAATTCAGGAGCAAATTTATTAAGAAATTACAGAGAAAATAGCTATTGCAGCAACAAGTGGTACAAGATGTCCAAATTTGTATGTCTTCTGACCAGTGATGGTGACATTGGTGGACAAAGTCCTGAGGATAAGACAATACTACAGTTGGAATATCCAATAAATGCAGAGAAACATAGAAAATAGGTGCAGGTGTAGGCCATTCGGCCCTTCAAGCCTGCACCGCCATTCAATGTGATCATGGCTGATCATCCAACTCAGTATCCCTTACCTGCCTTTTCTCCATACCCCCTGATCCCTTTAGCCACAAGTGCCACATCTAACTCCCTCTTAAATATAGCCAATGGACGGGCCTCAACTAACTTCTGTGGCAGAGAATTCCAGAGATTCACCACTCTGTGTGAAAAATGTTTTTCTCAGTCCTAAAAGATTTCCCCCTCATCCTTAAACTGTGACCCCTTGTCCTGGACTTCCCCAACATCGGGAACAATCTTCCTGCATCTAGCCTGTCCAACCCTTTAAGAAGTAGCAAATAATTAAGAATGTTAAAGAGATTGATGAGAACAAATTGGTTTAACTCCCCAATCCCTTAATTCCACCCATGTAGATGGGTGTAGATGAAATTAACTCCCTGTATTAGGACTACTGCAGGGGGGAGGGGTGAGGGGTGAGGGGTGAGGGGTGATCTTATAGCAGTATATAAAATCATGAAGGGATAGATAGGGTAGATGCATAGAGTCTTTTATTTCCAGGGTAGGGGAATCAAGAACCAGAGGACATAAGTTTAAGGTGAAGGGGGAAAGTTTTAAGGAACATTTTTTTCACACAGAGGATGGTGGGTATATGGAATGAGCTGCCAGAGGAGGTAGTTGAGGCAATTACTATTACAGCATTTAAAAGACATTTGAACAGGTACAACGTGGATAGGAAAGGTTTAGAGAGATATGGACGAAACACAGGCGTGTGGGACTAGTGTAGATGGGGTATCTTGGACAGCATGAGAAAGTTGCGAAGTTTACCCTGAACGAGACAAAATGTTGGAGGAACTCAGCGGACCAGGCAGCAATCTGTGGCGGGAATGGATCGCGACCCTACTTTGATTTGTGTAGTAAAAAACTACAGATGCTGGTTTACACCAAAGATGGACACAAAGTGCCGGAGTAACTCAGCGGGTCAGGCAGTATTTCTGGAGAAAAAGGATGGGTGACGTTTCGGGTCGGGACCCTTCTTCAGACTAAAACTCCTACTGGGCTGGGTTTTGTAATTTAGCAGAATGGAACGGTGTCCGCAGATCCCATGGGAAGGAAGTTTGAGAAAGCACTCTCTGCTCTCCATGTTGGGAGAAGCGAGAGGAAAGGGTCATCTTTAAGTGGGAGGGAACTAGATGTGACCCGGTTCGATACAGAAACACTTCTCTAGCCAACATAACCCTTTCCCACTCTATTATGCGTGCGCTCAGGGATTGTCAGCGGGTACAATGTTCTCTCAGGTCGCTCGGAATTTGGTCTGTGGCATCTAATCGCCCAGGGCGAACATTTAAAAACGAGGAATTCCGCGTTTGCCCAACCATCGATTTTGTCAGCTAGCTAACTGTGATATCCAAACCGGCTTGAAAACCGAGTCAACACGTTATTTTGCTGCGGAGCAACCGGATGCCTCTGTCAAAGGGGAAGTACGGCCCCGGCGGCCGAGTGGCCTCTGTGCTGTGAGACTTCCTGGTCGGGCCATGTGTGTCATAGAGTGATAGAGTCATACAGCATGGAAACAAACCCTTCGGCCCAACTTGCCCACGCCGACATACATGCCCCACATACATAGTCCCACTTGCCTATGCTTGACCCATAACTCTTTCAACCTTTCCTATCCATGTACTTGTCCAAATGTCTGTTAAATGCTATAATAGTACCCGCCTCAACTACTTCATCGGGCAGCTCGTTTGATACACCCATCATCCTTTGTGTGTAAAAGTTACCCCTCGGGTAACCCCCTCCCCCTCCCCTGCCTCCATTAAATCGTGCGCAGTGACTGTTCATGAGGCTTCGGTTCCAATATAAACTCGGCACCATGAACCCAATCTCTGTAAAGCCAAATATACGCCATTTTAAGTTAGCGACCACACTTAGATCGCATGGACAATGTTTGCTAATAACCTTCCAGTTAGTGATGACCAGTTCCCAGTCGCTCAAACCTTGGAATGAAACGCTTCCGCTCGGGAACCCAAATAAATAACCCCCGTCTCAGAAGTAAAACGCTTTTCGTTAATGGTTTAAAACTCAAATGTGAAGAAATACATTCCTACTTCTATAAAATGCCCGCTTTCATGTGCTGTAATCAATGCATATTCGGGCAAATGAACGAGTCAGGCCCACAGACGAGTTGAACGCACAATTTGTAAACAGTCCACACTCCTGCAAACACCATTTCCTTGTTTCGATAATATAAACAGAGATTCTTTAATAAATCCGGTACTCTTATATATTAGCGTTCTTTAGCTTTCGTTGTTACTGGCACCTATTGTTGTTACTAATCAGAACAACAGGGAGAGGTTGGGCAGGCTAAAGCTTTATTCCTTAGAGCGCAGGAGTCTAACGAAGATCTTATGGGGGTGTATAAAACCATGAGGGGAATAGATACGGTGAAAGCAGAAGGTATTTTATTCCCAGAGTTTGAGGAACAAGAACGAGGGGGCATGGGTTTAAGGTGAGAGGGGCGAGACTTAATAAGAGCATGTCATTGGTTGCATTGGACTTCGGTAGGTCCCACTACCATAGGGAATATTAATTTATTCATGTTTTATCGTTATATGTATCTGTGTTTTATTAATTTTATGTCCGTTAAAGTGCTGCAAGAACGCATTTCATTGAACCCTTTCAGGTACATATGACAATGAAACACTCTTGAGGGGCAACTTTTCACACAGAGGCTAGTGGATATAAAGAAGGAGCTGGCAGATGAGCAATTGAGATAAGTACAGTAACTACATTCAAAAGTCATTTGGACATGTCATATCTAGAGTGAGTCGTACCGCGTGGAAACAGGCGCGTCGGCCCAACTTGGCCACGCCGAACAACATGTCCTATCCATTAGTCCCTCCTGCCTGCGTTTGGCCCATAACCCTCGAAGCGAGCCCTACCCATGTACCTGGCTAAATGTTTTTTAAACGTTGCGATAGACCCAGCCACCACTGCTTCCTCCGGCAGCTTGTACCATACACCCACTAGCCTCTGTGAAAAAGTTGTCCCTCAATAGTGTTTCATTGTTATATGTACCTGCAAGGGTACAATGGAATCCTTTCTTGCAGCACTTTAACGGACATAAAAGTAATAAAACACAGATAAACATAACAATAACAAATGACTAAATTAATATTCCCTGCGGTAGTGGGACATACCGAAGTCTAATACAATCCATGACAGGCTCCTATTAAGTCTTGCCCCTCTCACCTTAAACCTGTGTGCCCTCGGGTACCCAGTAAATCTTCCTCCCCTCATCGTCCTCTGGTTCCCGATGCCCCTACTCTGGGCAAAATACACTGTGTGTTTATCCGATCTTACATGGATAGGAAAGTTTAGATGGACCTAGGCCAAACGCCATAGATGTTTAGACGGAGCATCATAGTCAGCATGGAGGGGATAGGCCGAAGGGCCTTGCTATGTGGCTCTGTCAATACATCGCGCGATTGCGGGACTTGCAGCATTTGGTTTGACACCAGTTATAACGCGATGACAAGTGTTCGCTACCCACTGGTGGACACTCACCCTCGGTACCGACGTCCGCCTGCGCTGCCCGATGTGCAGCCGCGCCCTCATACTTGGGCGTGTTGTCCGGCGCTGGCCGGCGCTGACTATCCCCGGACAGGTAATCTCTGGCCCCCGTTCCCCTGTCGCCCCTGCAGCAGCCTCCCCAGGCACCGTGCGCGTCCTGAAGTTTGTCCCGGGAGTAGAAGGCCATGAGGCCGGGCTCGGGGTGGGCGAGGTGCCGGCTGGAGGGGGTACAGAACGGTGCACACAGCCGTGACTCCATCATCATCTCCCCGGACCCCTGCTCCTGTCTCATCGTCCACCGTGCCCTCGCTCGCTCGCTCTCTCTCGCTCTCGCTCTCTCTCTCTCTCTCTCTCTCCCCTCTCCCCCTGCACCCTGTCACTGAAATGGGCGGCTTGTTTACTAAATAACATCTTTTGGGGCAAGAGGTTTCAGATATTCGTGACATAACCGCCCAAAAATCCAATCACGTGCAGCCCTCGCCGCCTCAGTTAACCCTTGCGTGTCCCCGCCGGCCGAGGCAGCAGCCAGATTGCAATGTCCCCACACTGGAGCCTCGAAGCTGAAGGCATTTTAAAGAAGAAGACGTGAATGCATTAACTATGCCGTCGCATGTTGGGAGTTTTCAATGCACAACCAGTAATACCCCAAACATTATTCATACTAATCCAGGGCTCTAAAGTAATAGTTACGTTGGTGTACAGGACGGAAACAGGCCATTCGGCCTATCTAGGCCATTCGATCCACGCTGACCAAGTTGGCATATTGGGCTAGTCCTGCATTTGCCTGCATTTGGTCCGCATCCCTCTAAGCGCTTCTTTTCCATATATCTGTCCAATGTATTTTAAATTGTATCCGCTTCCTCTGTCAGCTACACGGACAACCCTCTGAGGTCCCCCTTAAGTAATTTGATTCAGAGAGAGTTTAGTTTTCTGACTTCCAAAATCTCGGAAGTTTGCCAGAATCACGAGAAACTATCCGAATAAACTCCGAATATATTCTCGCGGATGGAGATACATTCTCTTCCCAGTTTCGCCCCATTTAAATTATGACGGACCGTTAGTCAGTATTGTTTCGAAAGGCCGGGTAAAATGGACCGGGAACTATGGTGCCAGAGTTGTTTTGTTGTCCAGCTACAATTGGGAGACTGTGGATGGATAGAAATTATTTCCATGCGTCGGCAGCGAGTTTTAAGCGTGAAGAATGTTTCATTGTCACGCGTACCTCCAAGGGAACAATCACATTATTTCTTGCTGTGCCTTCCCAGGCCCGTACACGCAGTGACACGCGGATGAATAGATAATAACTCATAATACAGTAAATTAATAATCATAATACGAGATGACCATTGTAGTGCCCAAGAGAAGCCCGCAGTGCACCCACAGACACAGCCCGTCGCTGATCACAGTTGCTGCCTTTGGTGTTGTGAGTTGCTGGGTTTAGGGCTCATCTTGGTTTCTCCGACCATACTTCTTCCCTTTCAGCTTGTTGTTGTACTGCACAACCCAGAGACTCCAATAAGACACCACTGAAACATTTCTGGCTGGGGGAATAGTTCGCAGTTCCAACTGCCCTTTACACCATTTAGAAAATAGACTATATTTGAATGACCCGAAGGAATACCAGCTGGTTGAAGCGTTTTAATCTTCATTCCGGTGTGGACAATACCATGCATTTACAGATATTGTTCTCGAAAGGGTTATGAATATGTAATCGGAGAACGGCCTCTGACAGGGGATGTGTATAAAAAGTTTCCACCAAAACAGGAAACTTCTATCCATTCAGAAAACGAGGGACGGGCGACCTGCCGCACTTTATAACATTTAATTTACAATCGAACCCGAGCGGCCGCGTTACATATAAATCTTTTTCCGCTTCAAGGACGCCATCGTTTGAATTCCTGTTCAAATGCATAAAGTCAAAGAATGGCAACGCAATGTTGGCCTTTTGGATCAATCCGGTTTGCGTTAAAATGTTACTTACCGATGCCAGTTCTGAGAATCTGGTCTTGGGGACTGATTGCATCAAAACGGGAAGGTTTTAACGAACCCACGGCCACTAGTTGGAAAGCGAGATGGTAAATCAACAGCGTTGAATAAAGTGCTGAATAAAGTGAGAAATGACATCCCTTGTGATTCAAAGGGGCGGTGGTAGTATGGATATATCGCTGGCCACATGGCGGGAGCAGTCCTGTACTGGCGGTCATGTAGTCAAGTGGATGGGATTCGGCGTTGGCATCACTGTTTTGCTTGAGGTAAGTTCGGGGCCTAAATAGGTCATAACTTCAAAGTATGACACAGGGCTTGGAATTGTAGTTACCAAAGAGAACTGTTCCTTACAGACCCGGAATAAACTGGTGCAGTGGGCGCGAACCTGGACGCGGCACACTACTGAACGAGAAGCGGTATGCGCGTGAAAAGAGAACGTAGCAATTTTAAAGCGGAATCAATAACAGAAATAAAGCCTTCACATTTACACATCTCTGAAGGCGCGGGACAAGGGCACACAGCTATCAACAATACGAATGAAATGCACCGATGTGTAATACAAAAGGCCAAAAAAGTATTGAGGAAAATGCGAAGACAGGTTTACAGGGAAGTACCAGACTGAGTTGATAATTATTGTTAAAGGACAAATAGAAAACGGAAACCTAGAGGTGCCTTTATAGAGATTTTTTTTTCAAAATTGAAGTTATGTTTGAGAAAATTATTAATAAAACCGTCGGGGAATAAAGAATAAATAGTCTTTGCTCACATTACTTGCACAGAGACATGGAACAGGACGAGGCGATTTAATATTTCATTTTCTTCAACTTTTTAAATAAAATTATGTTTGATACATGAAATGTAACTTTTTTTTTGGTTGACAAATAATCAATTTCAGATTTAAATTTAACAACTGTCTTCGTTATTTGTACTTAAGGAGAGTTCTACATTTTTAACTAGCTGTGTCTTTGCTTGAATTTCTGAATTTCTCTCCTGAACTCTTTGGCCTTACTGATGGCATGTTATTGGCTCTAGGCATCCCAATCGGTAGGGATCATTTCACTCCATCCACCTCGTGGGGTTTTCACTCCTCTCCCTTCTAAATCCCAGCGAAAGCCGACATAGAGTGTACAAACACTGCTCATTATTTAACTTGCGATTAAGATAGCATTTTAATAAATCGCAGATCCCTCCAAGACAAAAAACATCTCCCCAAGGTGTTGAGCCAAGGAGTGCTGATGGAAGAGTCTTCAGACCGAAACGCGGACTCAGTTTCACATCCCACAGATGCAGCCTAGTCTGCTGAGTGTTTCCGGCATTTTCTAGTCTTGTCCCATGCTCTTGGTTAGGCAAGGATAAAATACAAACAATTCATTAGTACTTTTGACAGATTTCCGTACTAGATTTGGACGTTATTGTGGTTATATACAAGGACCCCAGTGTCTTTGAAGCTTCACAATTTACAGTTTTTCCCTCAAGGATTTTTTTTTTGTTCTAACCTTTTAAAGTCCAAATTAAAAAAAACACATACTTGCCTCTATTCTAAAATACTTTATTGAATGGATTCATAAAAGTCTAAATAAATAACAATCATGGAATCTGCCTTTCCACCCGCTTAGTCCCTACTTGAAAAACCAGTCCGGATTTTCAGGCATGACCTATTATTTTACAAATCTCTGCCGAGTCCTTCAGCTGAACATTGGCAATCAATCTGTAACCACCGACATTAACAGTTTCTCACTAATACATTTCCGGAAACATTGATAATCCACTGGTTTCTCCTTTTCCACTTTTCTCAAGAGGATGGTGATATGTTCAATTTTGCAATCTAAAGAAACCATTACTGAATCAAGAGACTTTGGAGGTTTAGAAACATAGAAACATAGAAAATAGGTGCAGGAGTAGGCCATTCGGCCCTTCGAGCCTGCACCGCCATTCAATGTGATCATGGCTGATCATCCAACTCAGTATCTCGTACCTGCCTTCTCTCCATACCCCCTGATCCCTTTAGCCACAAGTGCCACATCTAACGCCCTCTTAAATATAGCCAATGAACTGGCCTCAACTACCTTCTGTGGCAGAGAATTCCAGAGACTCACCACTCTCTGTGTAAAGAATGTTTTCCTCATTTCGGTCCTAAAGGAATTCCCCCTTATCCTTAGACTGTGACCCCTTGTTCTGGACTCACCCAACATCGGGAACAATCTTCCAGCATCTAGCTTGTCCAACCCCTTAAGAATTTTGTAGGTTTCTATAAGATCCCCCCTCAATCTTCTAAATTCCATCGAGTACAAACCGAGTCTATCCAATCTTTCCTCATATGAAAGTCCTGACATCCCAGGAATCAGTCTGGTGAATCTTCTCTGTACCCCCTCTATGGCAAGGATGTCTTTCCTCAGATTTGGAGACCAAAACTGTACGCAGTACTCCAGGTGTGGCCTCACCAAAACCCTGTACAACTGCAGTAGAACCTCCCTGCTCCTATACTCAAATCCTTTCGCTATGAATGCTAACATACCATTTGCTTTCTTCACTGCCTGCTGCACCTGCATGCCTACTTTCAATGACTGGTGTACCATGACACCCAGGTCTCGTTGCATCTCCCCCTTACCTAATCTGCCACCATTCAGATAATAGTCTACCCTCATGTTTTTGCCACCAAAGTGGATAACCTCACATTTATCCACATTGTACTGCATCTGCCATGCATCTGCCCATTCACTCAGCCTATCCAAATCACCCTGCAGCCTCCAAGCATCCTCCTCACACCTAACTATACCCCCCAGCTTGGTATCATCTGCAAATTTGGAGATGTTGCATTGAATTCCCTCGTCCAAATCATTAATATATATTGTAAATAGCTGGGGTCCCAGCACTGAGCCTTGCAGCACCCCACTAGTCACTGCCTGCCATTCTGAAAAGGACCCGTTTACTCCTACCCTTTGCCTCCTGTCTGCTAGCCAGTTCTCTATCCACATCAATACTGAACCCCCAATACCGTGTGCTTTAAGTTTGTATGCTAATTTCTTATGCGGGACCTTGTCGAAAGCCTTCTGAAAGTCTAGATATAACACATCCACTGGTTCTCCCTTATCCACTCTACTAGTTACATCCTCGAAAAATTCTATCAGATTTGTCAGACATGATTTACCTTTCGTAAATCCATGCTGACTTTGTCCAATGATTTCACCACTTTCCAAATGCGCTGCTATCCCATCTTTAATAACTGACTCTAGCAGTTTCCCCACTACCGATGTTAGACTAACTGGTCTGTAATTCCCCGCTTTCTCTCTCCCTCCTTTTTTAAAAAGTGGGGTTACATTAGCTACCCTCCAATCCTCAGGAACTACTCCAGAATCTAAGGAATTTTGAAAAATTATCACTAATGCATCCACTATTTCTGTGGCTACCTCCTTGAGTACTCTGGGATGCAGACTATCTGGCCCTGGGGATTTATCGGCCTTCAATCCATTCAATTTACCCAACACCACCTCCCGGCTAACCTGGATTTCACTTAGTTCCTCCATCTTATTTGACCCCCGTTCCACTGCTATTTCCGGCAGATTATTTATGTCTTCCTTAGTGAAGACAGAACCAAAGTAGTTATTCAATTGGTCTGCCATGTCCTTGTTCCCCATGATCAATTCACCTGTTTCTGACTGCAAGGGACCAACATTTGTTTTAACTAGTCTCTTTCTCTTCACATATCTATAAAATCTTTTGCAGTCAGTTTTTATGTTCCCTGCCAGTTTCCTTTCATAATCTATTTTCCCTTTCCTAATTAAGCCCTTTGTCCTCCTCTGCTGGATTCTGAATTTCTCCCAGTCCTCCGGTAGGCTGCTTTTTCTGGCAAATTTGTATGCCTCATCTTTTGTTTTTATACTATCCCTGATTTCCCTTGTTATCCATGGATGCACCACCTTCCCCGATTTATTCTTTTGCCAAACTGGTATGAACAACTTTTGTACTTCATCCATGCAGTCTTTAAATACCTTCCATTGCACATCCACTGTCAACCCTTTAAGAATCACCTGCCAGTCTATCTTGGCCAATTCACATCTCATACCTTCAAAGTTACCTTTGTTCAAGTTCAGAACCCTTGTTTCTGACTTAATTTTGTCACTCTCCATCCTAATGAAGAACTCAACCATATTATGGTCACTCTTGCCCAAGGGGCCACGCACAACAAGACTGCTAACTAACCCTTCCTCATTACTCAATACCCAGTCTAGAATAGCCTGCTCTCTCGTTGGTTCCTCCACATGTTGGTTGAGAAAACTATCCCGCATACATTCCAGGAAATCCTCTTCCTCAGCACCCCTGCCAATTTGATTCACCCAATCTACATGCAGATTGAAGTCACCCATTATAACCGTGTTACCCTTGTTGCACGCATTTCTAATTTCCTGTTTGATGCCATCCCCAACTCCAATACTACTGTTAGGTGGCCTGTACACAGTTCCCACTAGCGTTTTCTGCCCCTTAGAGTTTCGCAGCTCTACCCATATCGATTCCTTACTTTTGTTTGTACTTACCTGGAATCATCTGATCACACACTTTCTTCGAAATACAGGAAGGACATTTTTTTTGGTGTGGCTGGGGAAGGGCTGAATTTGACATTTGTTATTGTCACTGTTGTTATTTCATCTCTTTTAATGTTCATTTTGATTTAATATAGGTTACCCTGGGATATCAGTGATGAGTTTTTTTGTGTAAATACTGATGCGTTAATTATTTATTGCCTTTAGTATATGGAATTGATCATCACTAGAATAAACAGCTTAGATGCTTTTAAAAGGGATCTAGAAAAGCTCATGATCTGTAAGAAGAGATGAGACAATGGACTTTGGGGGATGTGAAAATCTCATTGAGGTTTCTGAAATGGGTCACTGTGGTGGTGATTAAACTACAAAGACAACAAATGGAGACACAAGAGACTGCTAATGCCAGAATCCTGAGCAAAAGGACAAAGTGCTGGATGAACTCGATGGCTCAGGTAATATTTGTGGAGGGACATAGACAGATGCCTCAGTATGAAGAACTACACAACACTGTTGTACATCGGGCTTCATTTTAAACAATGGAAAGAAAGCATTATTAATCACTAGCTAGATCTGATTCTAAATAGTGTATGTAGTTCTGAGCACTGAGTTGGCATCAATATCTTGAAGAAGTGACTCATGAATAAATGTATGTCATAGTGTTCTCAGCAAATCCTTCTTTGTTCCTGTGGTGTCTCTGACTCTGAATCGAGAGGAATGTATCTCCAATAATTTGTCACAAAAGCAAATTAGCCAGTGAACAAAAAATACATTTTTTGATTCAAAAATGGACACACATTTGCTTGGATTGTTAGTTATGTAGATGGGAAAGCAGATATGATGTTCATAGTTGGAGGCAACACCAAACAAGGCATTTGCTGTTCTCCTTAGATTAAAGAGAGATTTGAGAGAGTTTAAAATTATGAAAATGTTAGTTAGAAAGGAAAACTCCACTGGCAGAAGGGTTACTGATCAGTGCACATGGATGGGAAGAGAATGTATTGCTTCGCAGGTCAATGTGCTTTAGAAAGCATGGTTTGGGTGAGAGCTGGGGAAGAAACACTTTGAACAATAAAATGATTATAAATGCACACAAAAGAAAAATAAAACAAGATACCAGGAGTGTAGAGTGGGATTAACAGGAACATTGGCTGAAAGCAGCTGAGTGTCCTTGTGTGGTGTTGCCTCCGGCTATGAACATTGCATCTGCTTTCCCATCTACATACTGTAACTAACAATCCAAGCAAATGGGTTCCATTTTTATACACTGCTTAATATGCTTTTGTAACAAATGATTGCAGATACATTCCTCTCGATTCAGTCAGAGCCTTACCACAGTAATAAAGAAGGATTTGCCGAGAAGCACTTATTCTGTAATTCTCACTAATCATTCCTTAAAACGACACTTTGTTTGATTCATCATGGGCATAGCTCACCCCACCATTTAAAACATCTACATGAGAGGCTGCCTCAAGAAAGTGGCATCTATCAATGAGGATCCCCATCAACCAGGCCATACCCTCTTCTCACTGCTACTGTTGACCAAGAGGTACAGAAGCCTGAAGTCCCACACCACCAGGTTCAGGAACTGACACTCCAACTATCAGGCTCTCGAACCAACCTGCACAACCCTGATGGAACATTATGGACAACCTCTTGTGCTACTGCAACTTTTTTTTTTAAATCGTGCATTTTTACAATGCCTTTTTTTTTGGAACAATCTTTTATGGTCTTATAGAATTTCCAAGTAATTTATGTATAAATGTTACCTTTGAGTTGTACTTTTGTTGTTACCTTTGCTTGTACAGCTGCTACAAGTGAGATTTTCATTGCGCCTGTATCTCACCGTGTGTGTTAATAAACAATGTCAATACACTTCTTTTGACTTAAGCAGATCATTTTTATGTTTTGAACACATGTAACAAAAATACTCAGTTACTATCTAACACATATTGATTCTATAAAGGATTTAGCTTTTTTTGTGTTTGGCAATTTATTAATAGCTTATGAACGACTGGAAGGTTACATTGCATGGGATCCAAAGAGTGATAGCTGAATGAATAGAAAATTGGCTTAATGGAAGGAAGCAGAGGGTGATGGTGGAAGATTACTTCCCAGACTGGAGGTCTGTGACTAGTGGTGTGCCTCAGGGTTCGGTTTACTGTTACCATTAACTTGTCTTTAATATCAATGATTTGGATGAAAACATACACGGCAAGATTAGCAAGTTTGCAGGTGATACAAAAGTGGGTACTTTTGCAGATAGTGAAGATGGTTGTGAAAACATTGCACAAGGTCTTGATCGATTGGACAGGTGGGCTGAGGAATGGTTGATGAAATTTAATACAGAGAAATGTGAGTTGTTGCATTTTGGGATGTCTAACAAGTGCAGGACTTACACTGAATGGTTGGGCTCTGAGGAGTGTTGTAGAGCAGCAGGATCTGGGAGTACAGGTGTATGGTTCCTTGAAGGTTGAGTCACTGGTTGGAACATTGGCCTTCATCAGTCAGAGTATTGAGTAAAGAAGTTGGGAGGTCATGTTGCAGTTGTATAAGACATTTATGAGACTACATTTAGAATATTGTGTTCAGTTCTGGGCACCATGTTATAGGAAAGATGTTGTCAAGCTGGAAAGGGTACAGAGAAGACATAAGGATGTTGCTGGGGCTAGAGGGTCTGAGCTATTGGGAGAGGTTGAATATGCTGGGTCTCTATTCCTTGGAGTACAGGAGGATGAGCAGTGACCTTATTGAGGTGTATAAAATCATGAGAGGAATAGATTGGGTAGATGCACAGAGTCTCTTGCCCAGAGTAGGCAAATCAAGGGCCAGAGGATATAGGTTTAAGGTGAAGGGGAAAATAATTAATATGAATCTGAGAGGTACATTTTTTCACACAAAGGGTGGCGAGTGTATGGAACAAGTTGCCAGAGGAGGGAGTTAAGACAGGGTACAACGTTTAAGAAACAGTTAGACAGGTACATGGATAAAACAGGTTTGGAGGGATGTGGACCAAACGTAGGCATGTGGGACTAGTGTCTCTGGGACGTGTTGGCCGGTGTGGGCAAGTTGGGCCGAAGGGCCTGTTTCCACGCTGCATCACTCTGTGACTCTATGACTAAAATATACAGTTCACAGTATTCATTTCCTTCTAAACGGATAATAAAATGTTATGTATTAAACTGATAGCAACGGATATTCAACATCGGGTGAATACAAAAAGATGGAGTCATTCAGCGGGACAGGAAGCGTCTCTGGAGAGAAGGAATGGGGGACGTTTTGGGTCAAGACCTTTCTTCAGACTGGTTAAGGATAAGGGAAACGAGTGATCTAGATGGCGATGTGGAGAGATAAAGAACAATGAATTAAAGATATGCAAACAAGTAACGATGAGAAAGGAATCAGGCTGTTTGTTGGTGAAATTGCAGCTTACAAGTGATTAGTTATCTGAAATGGGTAACTGGGTAAAAAATCATCGGGACTTCTCTCCCCTCAATCGGGGATACTGCGAGCAGTATTATAAAGGACCCCACACATCTCCACCATGGACTGTTCACTCTGCTGCCCTCGGGCAAAATATATCGTAGCATAAGGAGCAGAACATCAAGGTTCTGCAACAGCCTCTTCCCACAAGCCATCAGACTCCTGAATGCCATGTCATGGGCTGCCACCGCTGTCTATTTTATCTTTTTATCCATTTTATCTTTTTATCCATTTTAGCCTTCTGTTTATTATTGTGTTGCACGGGGAGCCAAATGCAACGGAATTTCGTTTGGAATTGCATATATCGATGTATTTCTAAATGACAATAAAGTTTGATTGATTGGGGTAGTGATTAAACTACAATAGACTACAAAGAGACATAAGAGGCAGCTGATGCTAGGAGCTTGAGCAACAGGATAAAGTGCTGGATGAACTCAATGGATCAGGTAGCACCTGTGGAGGGACAAAGACAGTCTGAAGAAAGACACACCAAACTTCAGGGGATTGTAGTTCGATAGTCAAAGATTTTCACAAGTAAGTTTGTGCAAGTATCTTCTGAAGTTACATATGAAACTGATTATATGAGAACTATCTTCTGAAGAATATTTGACAAATTTGATAAATTTGAACATTTACATATTTGAACAGTTGCCGCAAAATTGCCAGTTATCACAGTGACAACCACCCTAAAAGCAAAGCGAAACGGTGTTTAACAGCAGCAGCCACTCGAATTGCTCAAACTCCGCTGCAACAAATGTAGCTGTATGAGTAATATCTAGAGAAAAGTGTATCTATTAGAGACCGGCAAGAAATTATCGATGCAGTGGGGGGGGGGGGGGGGGTTCATTGCAGCCGCGGGCGTGAACCACTGAGGGATAAGTTTGCCCCCGTTCCCTCGCGGATTATTGTTACTGCGTTAAGTCTCCAATGAAACTGGTCTAATACTCCCTCTGGTATATGTGCAACGCGGGGCTTCTATTGATTACTCCCAACATGAAAACCGATGTTCTGTTCTATACAAAACTGAGCTCGAAGCATTTTATGGAATGTATATATCCGTTGGATCTTCAGGAACCTTCCATCGTTGGAAGGTTGGACTGTGGCTGCCGAGTGCTCCCTGCTCTCTCTCCACCTCTTTATGTCGAACCGACCCGTGAAGACCCAAATACACACGATCCAGATCTTCGGCGTTAAATAGGTGGACGCAACAATTGCTAACACCCCCCGAGAAACGTTACTGATCACCAGTAGAGGAGTCAAACATTTACATCCGCAAAGTATGTTTACTCGCGAGACAGAATGTCTTGACATTTGAACATAATGATTGGGGACATTTTCTGCGAAGTGATAATGATGGAGTTTGGGGGGGGGGGGGGGGTGGAGGTGTGGGCGAGATTGGTGGGGTGCGGGGGTGGGGGGGGGTGTGTGGGAGATTGGTGGGGTGGGGGGGGGGGGGTCGGAAGGGTATAAACAAATAACTGTGAAACATTTGAGGAGGAAGAGAAGGGGGATCGTTTACTATAAAAAATGTTTTAAATCTCTTGTGTGTGTGCTACATGTATGTATGTGTGTGTGTTTACGTATATATGTATGTATGTGTATGTATTTCTGTGTGTGTTTATGTGTGTGTGTTTATGTGTGTATGTGTGTGTGTGTGTTTATGTATGTGTGTGTGTGTGTTTATGTGTGTGTGTGTGTGTGTGTATAGGTATGCGTGTGTCTGTGGGCGTGTGTTTGTGTGTGGATATATGTGTGTGTGTGTGGGTATGTGTGTGGGGGTATGTGTGTGTGTGTGTGTGTGTGTGTGTGGGTATATGTGTGTGTGTGTGTATATGTATGTATGCGTGTGTCTGTGTGCGTGTATTTGTGTGTGTGTGTGTGTGGGTATGTGTGTGTGTGTGTTTATGTATGTGTGTGTGTGTGTGTGTTTATGTATGTGTGTGTGTTTATGTATGTGTGTGTGTGTGTGTATATATGTATGCGTGTGTCTGTGGGCGTGTGTTTGTGTGTGGATATATGTGTGTGTGTGTGTTTATGTGTGTGTGTGTGTGTGTGTGTGTGTGTGTGTGTGTGTGTGTGTGTTTATGTATGTGTGTGTGTGTGTTTCACTGTAGATACACTGTATTTATAAATCCATTGAAAATGAAGTGCGAGGTACGGATGTCAGCGTGAGTCCAGGGACTAAGATTAATGGTGATAGAAGTGCATCGATGAAGCGACACACTGTTCAGTGCTTTTGACTCAATACACCATCAATCAGTCCTGCTAAAGAGATCTCGTTTTATAAAATACAAACCGCTTGGAACTCTGCAGTGACTTGGGGATAAATGAGAGAGAACGTAAATGGGGAAGTTGAGTTTCGCTCAATGCTACCACGGGACTATTCGGCGAAGGAGGAGGGGACAGACTGTTTGTTTATCCTCATCTTTTCCTACGCCCCATTAAAATGGCACGGTCAAGGTTGTGCTGCATTAACGACCATAGAATCGTGGAATCATAGAAATTAGGTGCAGGAGTATGCCATTCGGCCCTTCGAGCCTGCACCGACATTCAATATGATCATGGCTGATCATCCAACTCAGTATCCTGTACCTGCCTTCACTCCATATCCCCTGATCCCTTTAGCCACAAGGGCCACATCTAACTCCCTCTTAAATATAGCCAATGAACTGGCCTCAACTACCTTCTGTGACAGAGAATTCCGCAGATTCACCACTCTCTGTGTGAAAAATGATTTTCTCATCTCGGTCCTTAAAGACTTTCCCCTTATCCTTAAATCCTTGTGCCTATATGACCGTGACACAAGGAACTGATGCTGGATTACAAGAAGACCCAAAGTGCTGGAGCAACTCAGCAGGTCAGGCAGCATCTCTGGAGAACACGACTCACAGACCGAAGAAGTCGCCTGCCCTTGTTCTCCAGAGATGCTGCCTGACCCGCCGAGTTACTCCAGCATTATATGTTCTCCACTAACTTTGGCAGCTGCCGAGGTTGTGTGCGCGGTGATGTCAACGTAAGCCTGTCGTGTACCGTTGGTCATAACTGAAGGGTTTACAATGGTGGCGAACAAACGGGCATATTAGTTGTTTAATGAACGTGTAATTTGGTTCATTTTATGGGACAATTATGTTACTTGTGAATTTCCTTGCCCCCTGTTTTTCTGATGCATTTTCTGACGCTCGTCAGAAATACGTCAGAACATTTGTGAATATAAAAGCAGCTAAGATATACGTTGTAAACGAGGATCCATGTCAATTGGAGCCGTTTACCGAGCGAATGATGATGCAGTGATTACTGACGTACTGAAGGCCGAGTTCCAAAAACACTCGCTAAACGCCAGCGATGCGGGCTCAAAGAGAATATTGCCGTTTTTTTACTAGAACGCCATGTTACCGATAATTTATTTTCGGTTCAAAGTCCTGATGAAAGGTTATTAACCCTAGAGGTTAACTTGGTTTCTCTCTCCACAGATGGTGCCTGACCTGAAAGGATACCCGGCTTCACTCAAACTTCCAGCGCTCGCCGTCTTCTGCACTTCACTCGTTTGTTTCAAAAGAGCAATGAGTAGGGGGGAAAAACACTTTACTGCTGAGATCCAATGAAATACCCGGAACCCAGACTTGACATTTTGCAGACCGGGGTTGCCTTGGTCCTCGAATCCGCTGGAATGAACCAGCGGGAATGAGGACATTTCATTCCTTGTCAGATCTGACCCAATTCGGGGGGAAATCCGCCGCTAAACAGGTCAGGAACATTTCTATTTTGATGTAATTAAGGCGCAAGATTTATTGCAGGATACGCCGTACAACCCGATCGTAATCTATAAACCCAGCAACTGACCGCATCCATCCACAAAGCAAACTTCAGGTTCACATTTCAAACTTAGATTTCAGATTCTAAATATCTTTGCGCATGTTGGTTGGATTGGGGATGTTTGAACAGTTTGCAAAAGTGCTGGGATTATTAAATCAATTGAATTTATAAATCTTGAGCAGAACAAAAATTATTTGCGAAATCGCCGCTCACACAAAGAGAATCGAATAGTTGGAGAAGTTTGACGCCGATGGCCAAGACACAGTTTCCAATGATAAACTATCCTGGAAAAAACAGCGGGATTGGTTTTATAAGAGCGGTATTGAAGCGAAATGTAATTAATTGTAAGCAGGCAATAGATGATGCATTTAAACCGCGCAGGGGAAGAAAACCTTTCTTCTACCAAGAAGATTTCTCCACCGAATATTGAATCGAGCGCGTTGTATCTGGTCACTCGCCTCATGATTTGTCCGGCGATCAATGTTAGCAAGGCTCAAGGATCCCATTTCATTATTAAAGCGGCAACAACTATTTCCTCAAATCTGTTTAATCGACAGCATGGCCCAACATGTAAATGGCCGCTAAACACGGGCACATTCTCACCTTGGCTTGAAACACTAACTCCGTTAATCCAACTTCCTACTTACTTTGACATTTATTCACTGCTGTTCACTCAACGAAAACTATTTTTTAAGATGTTGGGAAGATGTGAAATAAAATAAATCCGATAGAATCTGGTTTGATCTTGAACCGTAGTATTTTTAAACCTTTTTTTGCACGGTTATATTTTTTTATAACTTGCTGAACCGAGTTTGGAAGTTGGATTTAGTATTGTTGACGTTAATTCGAAAAGCCCTGGGTTTTACCCCGAGGAGTGCATATATTTTTAATTTCTATTATTTTCCAGCAATTTTACTTCGTACAGAATTTTAAATGAATTAAACGGAGACAAATGTCAAAGACAGATCTCCGTGTGTTCGACTTTTGTCTCCGTTTAATTCGTATAAAATTAAGAAATTAATTTAAAAATTGCAAAATGCAGAGCAGATCCCGAGCACTGAAGCGAGCAACGAATGCCCAGACCCGTGTCCGGCCTCTCGGGGTTGCTTGTACCTTCATTCTCTAGTTTCAAGCCCGAACACCACTTTGCTTTGCAACACGAACCGGGGAAGGAATGTGGCCGCAGTCAATCCTTGTGTGGAAAATAAGTAGAAAATACACGTCTTGTCAAATCAGTTAAGGTTACCATCGACCTGCTAGTTTTACTGTTCGTATTCCCTGGTTATTGCCTCCTCCACAGCAAACAATGGATCACTGTGGGCTCCTTGGCCATCGGTGCTCGTTCTGATTTGTTCTGTGCCTTTTTATATCTCTGGTTTCCCTCTTCCCTGACTCCCAGTCTGAGGAAGAGTCTCGACCCGAAACGTCACCTTTTCTCCAGAGATGTTGCCTGACCCGCCGATTACTCCAGCATTTTGCTTCTACTCTTTCCAATACTTCGTTAGATCAAAGGAAGATATTAATGCAAATTCTGTGTCTTGCTGACAGCGATAGGTTGGAGCAAACACATTGCTGGGGTTTGGGGCTCTGGGCTCTAGGTGGGTTGGCATCTGTCGCCCGCCTTGCAACAGTCATAGAGCGGACAAAAACAGTTGCAGATTCTCCACAGACTTACAAGGAAGTAAATGTGCCGTGATAGACCCGATGCTCACAGTCACAGAGCCAAGGTTATTCTTAAACGATTCTTTGTTTTATTCCTTCACCTTTCCATATATCTGCCCGTTCCAAGTCACGTCGATCCTACCCTTACCTTATACGATTTTATTTTTTCAATTCAAGGTCGTTTTCCTGATATTCCTCTTCCAATTCTGATTAAAAATTTGCGTTGATTTATTCGACAACGTTCACCAACGCAATGAAGTAGAAGCTGCAGATGCTGGAATCTGGAGCAACACACACAGTGTTGGAGGAACTCTGTGGGTTAGGCGGAGGAGGGAATGGACGTTCAGGGTCGGGACTTTCAAACTGTATATAGGCAGTGAAGTATATAGCTACTATATGGACACCACTATAATGTAGGCGAATTTAGCGGATAAGTTATTTTATGAGCTATTTCTATTAGCGATGTAGGTTGAGGTATAAACGTCGGACAGGGCACTGGTGGCGGTTCTTCTGCTCTCTGTAGATTGCCATGGGAGTTTTTACATCAACAGAGACCCCAACTCCACAAGTTATGTGAAGGACTGCACCTTTGGCGATTCAATAACGGCAGACTCAATTCTGAAGCATCTGGTTATATACTGAGGTCAATGGACAGATGTACGACCAGAGCTTTAACTCTTCAGGGTCAAGTCATCAAGAATAGAGTCAAGAGTCAAACGAGTTTTCATGATATGAACAATGCTATCTTACTTGCATCAGCTTAGGCTCGTCAACGCATTACGCTAATAAACACGATGTATAAACAACAACAAATATTAATAGCCACAATACCAGTGCAAAAACCCCATAGTCCTTAGTATAAATAGAAACAATCCATTCAAGCTTAAACGCACCTCTTTAAACGTTGCCCCACTCACCTTAACCAATGCCTTCTAGTATTTAATATGTCCAACCTGGCAAAAACGTTCAGATTGTCTACCCCATCTATGCTACTCATGGTTTTATGTACGTCCATCGGGATTTCCTGGTAGTGACCCAAACTAGCGACTTGACAAGAGTTTTCAGCACTGTTTTGGGACAAGTTTAGACAGGTCCGTTATTTGTGTGGTGGAGCAGGCTTCACATGGACTGGGGAACCATCTTTCTGAATCAATAAGCTGTGGACGATGTGATGTGGGCCACACAGGTATCATTAAATGCCGTCTGCAAATTGTAGGCTGTTAGGTGTCACTGCAAATTCATCTGTTGGATGCATTTTGAGATTTGAACACAAATTGCAGGCTTTGTGCTACTGCTGGCATAGATGTCCTCATTTCCAGTTATATTCGAAACTTTTCAATAAGAATTGGATTGCACATTGCAGAAAAAATGTGGTGCTGTATGATCCAGGTCTAGACCTGGCCTTTTCATCTGCTCAGAAGCTTCTAACCACAGAATTGGACAAAATCGTTCAGTGGAATATTCTGACTGAATGGTAAATTGCAGAGAACAGCGAGATTTGGGGGGAAAAATACACTTTGAATGTTGCTTGAGATTTGTTCTTGGCTTTTCCATGTGCCAGTGCTGGTCTATTTGTGTGGCTCCTTTAGCAAAATGCAGCTTTAATGTCACGGGCTGTCATTCTCACCCATCTGTGAAATCTGGCTGTTTGGTCCATGCCTAGACTAAGAGGTTCTTTTCTCCCGAGATGTTAGCTGACCTATTGAGTTACTCCAGCACCTGTCTATCTTTGGTATGAACTAACAGCAGTTGTTTGTTTCTATACTAGGTGAGAAAAGTACACCTGGAGAACATGGATGGGTGACGTTTCATGTCAGGACCCTTCTTCATTGAGAGGTTGATAAAGCTGAGTTGGGGGTTATGACTGGCAGATGGGTATCAGTCAGTGACAAAGGATAAAGGTGAAAAGGAGACAAGGGGGTTTCAAATAAGAAGAGGAGAGGAGGAGTGATATTCAAAGCAGGAGTGGGAGGGGACAGGAGGGAGGGGAAAGAGGAGGGATTAAAGGAAAATGTGGGACAGGATGGGAACTGAGAATACAAAGGAGCAGGATGAGTGGGGTGGGGGAGGGGGGGGGATGACGGGAGAATTGTGTGTGCACAGGTGTAGGGAGGGGCAGGAGAAAAAGTGGAGGGTAATTCAGGGTTGGCTGATTGGGCAATAATTAGCTGGAGTTAATTACCCTTATTAAAATAACACACTGGGCCATTATCTCACAGTAATGCAGGTACCAGTCCTGCAGTAGCAACAGTATGATTCAAATTTGTAAGTTATAGGAGCAGAATTAGACGATTTGGCCCATCAAGTCTACTCCGCCATTCAATCATAGCTGATCTGTCTTTTCCTCTCAACACCATTCTCCTGGCTTCTCACCATATTGATGAAGAATCTGTAAATTTCCACTATAAGAATATACATTGACTCGGCCTCCACAGCCACCTGTGGCAACAAATTCCACAGATTCACTCTGATAAATAATATTCCTCCTCATCTCCATTCTAAAGGTACATCTTTTTATCCTGACGAGGCTATGATCTGGTCCTAAACTATCCCATTAGTGGAAACATCCTCTCCACAATCACTCTGTCCAGATGTCCACTATTTGGTCACTTTAATTAAGTTCTAAACTCCTTGGTGACATGGTTGGTAATGTGGCCAGCTCTAGTAGGCAGGCTTTCACGCTTACACCAGATTGTGGTCTGGTCATACAGTCCTTGCTGTATCCTGTGCTCCATCTGTTTCTCAACACCACATGCAGTGAATCAAATTGGCTGAAGATTGGCTATTGCGTTAGTGGCTTCTCAGCAGGAAGCAGTGATGAATCATCCACTTGGGTTTCTTGGCTGAACATGGGTATGAATATTTAAGCCTTGGTTTTAACATTCAGAAGCTGCCCTCTGCCAACATTGTTGAGATGGACAATGGACAATAGGTGCAGGTGTAGGCCATTCGGCACTTCGAGCCAGATGGTTGGTGTTAAGACATTGTCCTCCCATTAGGTACATAATTGTCCATCAGTATCCTTTAGACTTTTACACATTAGAGATACAGAGTGGAAACAGCACCTTAGACCCATCAGGTCCGCACCGAGCAGCAATCACGCCATACACTAGCACTATCCTACACACTAGGGACAATTTTACAACTTACCAAAGCCAATTAACCTACAAACCTGTACGTCTTTGGAGTGTGGGAGGAAACCATAGCACCCAGAGAAAACCCACATGGCCACGGGGAGAATGTACATACTCCGCACAGACAGCAGCCATAGTTAGGATTGATGTCAGGTCTCTGGCACTGTAAGACAGTACCTTCACCGCTGCACATTCACGACTAGATTCAAAACAGCATGGCAGAGCCTTGCTCTGTAGAACCATTGAATCTGTTCCATGCTATCTCACAACAGGGTTCTCATGCAGTTGGCAATTGGTACCTGAATGACAATAAGGAAAGCTAATGCCTTATATGAGGTTTCTAGCAGAGGTTTAATGTGTCTTTATGGGCATACACCAGATTCTCCCTGTTGCATTCAGCCTCTGAAGTCATTCAAATTAATTTCAATCTTTTGTACCACCTTTTGAGGCCACTATATAGTACATTTAATGCTAAAGACTTGGGCATTTTCTATTTCTTTATGTGCATTAAAACTTAAGTGTTGAGCGAAACACAAAATGCTGGAGGAAGTCAACAGGTCAGGCAGCATCTGTGGATGGAATGGATGGACCATGATGTCAGGCCTGGGCCCATCTTCAGAATCTACTCTAAATGTTGTCTGTCCATTCCCTCCATGGATGATGCCTGACCCACTGAGTTTGTCCAGTACTGTTCTGTCAAGATTCCAGCATCTGCAGTTCCTTGTGCCTTCATTTCTACATTTTAGTTTCTTCTGTACATTCTTAATTCTCCTCCTTATTTGCTGGCATTTGGCCCAAACCACATAATTAAACGCACTTTAGCATCAGTCCTTTTTCCGAGATCCCAACCACAACTTTAGTCTCTTGGTAGCTTTTGAATTCTTGCAGTCGAATAACACATGCCCTCATACATAATTACCAAGAAATAAGATCATAAGGGTGGCACGGTGGTGCAGCAGTAGAGATGATGCCTCATAGCACCAGAGGCCCAGGTTCAATCCTGACTACAGCTACTGTCTCAATGGATAGGAATGCTTGGGCAGCTTACACCCCAGCGGTATGAACATTGACTTCTCTAACTTCAAATAGCCCTTGCTTTCCCTCTGTCTCCATCCCCTCCCCCTTCCCAGTTTTCCCACCAGTCTTATTGTCTCCGACTACATTCTATTTCTGTCCTGCCCACTCCATGACATCAGTCTGAAGAAGGGTCTCGAGCGGAAAAGTCACCCATTCCTTCTCTCCAAATTTGCTGCCTGTCCCGCTGAGTTACTCCAGCATTTTGTGTCTACTGTCTCTATGGAGTTTGTTCATTCTCCCTGTGACTGCGTGGGTATTCTCTGGGTGCTCTGGTTTCCTCCCACATTCCAAAGGTGCAGTTTTATAGGAATTGGCTTCTATAAATTTATAGAACTTTGTGTGGAGGATAGAACTAGTGTATGGGTGATTTCTGGTCGGCATGGACTCGGTGGGCCGAAGGGCCTGTTTCCATGCTGTATCTCTAAATCATATCACATCATAATGCAATTTCTATCCAATTCCACTCTGTGTCACTTTGTTCCTTTCTACTCTCGAAAATCAATTGCACTGCTGGCCCTTGTGGCTACAGGGATCAGGGGGTATGGAGAGAAGGCAGGTACAGGATACTCAGTTGGATGATCACCATGATCATATTGAATGGCGGTGCAGGCTTGAAAGGCTGAATGGCCTACTCCTGCACCTATTTTCTATGTTTCTATGTTTCGGGCCGAAATCCTTCTTCAGGTCTGAAGAAGGGTTTTGGCCCGAAACGTTGCCTATTTCCTTCACTCCATAGATGCTGCTGCACCCGCTGAGTTTCTCCAACACTTTTGTCTACCTTCGATTTTCCAGCATCTGCAGTTCCTTCTTAAACACTCTGAACTCTTTCGCACTGATGAAGCCCTGATGAAATCACTGATGCTGTTGTCTGGTGAAGCATGCGGCATACTTGACAGCGTTGATGGTGATATATAAATTAAAATTGGTGTTGCAACTTGGGAGAACCAGTGGGTTGTGGGAAAGTTGAAAAGTAATGAAGGATCTTAGGGCATTTTAAAGTTGTACAAATTAATTACTGGTGACCTCTATTTCTAAATTTTAAAAAATGGAAACATATGCCAGATTTGGTCTGCTTTCTCCAATTGACACTTGTTTTTATTCGTTTTGCTTTAGTACAGGGAAGTAAACATCATTTTTATTTTCCTGGCTCTGACTCCAGGCAATATTCTCATGATATTCATGAGCCAATGACATTGTCGTTCCATATTCATGGAAAGCAGAATCCCTACATTGTTGCTTTGGCAAATTCTTCCCTGTGTAATGAGGCCAGTTCTTCCTGCTGCATCCTCTAGAAAGATCCTTTGCTTGTAAATTAAGTGCAGTACTTGGTTCTTTTTTTAATCCCCTTCCCCACTTGTAAGATTGGAAGATCGCTGAGAGTCATGAGTTGGATATATTGACAGCTTTTAAAGGGAACAGGGGAAGTACAGAGGGTGGTGGATATATACAACAGGCTGTTGGAGGAAGTTGTTGAGGCAGGTACAATAACAATGACTAAAGGACACAGACAGGTACATGGATAGGAAGTGTTTGGAGGGATGTGACTCAAATGTGGGCAAATGGGGCGAGCTTCAATGGGGCATCTTGGTCGGCATGGACGAGTTAGGCTTTAAAGCAGATTCATTGGGCTACAATCAAACATCATATCATGGGCTGATTTGCATTCCTTCTCTGTCCCAAGGCAATTGGATCCAATTACATGTTTTTTATCACCAACTATCACAGCGCAGCTGACAGACATAACCTAGGAATTTCCATAGTTTGGCAGGTTGGCACATCCAAGGTACGGAGAAGAGTTGGATGGGAAAATAAGTCCAGACGGTATTCCGGCTGCATACTATTCCATGTACAACACAGGAACTGGCCCTTCGGCCGACAATGTCTGTGCCGAACAGGATGCCAAGTTAAACTAATCTGCCTGCAGGTGATCCATTTCACCATTCCCTGCATATCACTATGTCTATCAAAGGGTCTCTTAAACACCACTACTGCACTTTGCAGCGTGTTCCAGGCATCAACCACCCTCCTTGTAAAGAATTTGCCCCACACAATTCCTTTAAATTTTGCCCTCTCACTTAAAAAAATTAATTTAAACAAATGACCAATTTCCATCATGTTTGTGAGCACTAGCAGGAATGTTCCCTTTGTAATAATACTGGCTGCTTCTCAAATGTATTCTAGTGTAAAATAACACGAGAACATGTTTTCTTTATCTTTAGTGCCATATAATTAACAGGTGTGGTTAATTGAAAAATCAAATAATTTTGGCATTGCCAATGAGCAAATATTTTAAAATTGACATATTTGTCTGTAATATTCTGCAATAAACACGCTGTGCCCTATTGACTGAGGTTATAAATTGTGTTCGGATGCAGAACAATATGTATTTTGTCCTGTTAGCCTGCACAATATGAACAATAATCTAATATATAATAATGCATGGTATTATGTTCAAATACATAATGATAAGAATATCTAATAATCTTCAACAGTCAACAAGTTATTGCATGTGCTTTAACACACAGCTATATACTGTATAGGCTGCAGAGTCAGAGTTATCGGGTTACACTGTGTAAAAACAGGCCCTTTGGCCCAACACATCCGTTCTAACCCAAATGTCCCATTTAAACTGATCCAATTTGCTTGCGTCTGGCCCATATCCCTCTAAACCTCTCCTATCCATGTACCTGTCCAAGTGTCTTTTAAATGCTATTATAGTACCTGCCTCAATTACCTCCTCTGGCAGCGCATTCATATACCCACCACACTCTGTGTAAAAAAGTTGCCCTTCTGTTTCCTATTAAATATTTTCCCTGTCAACGTAATAGAATATTAATTTATTAGAATGCATGATATAGATAATGCAGGCATTCCCGAGGTGCCAAGGTTGTGGAACCACCCACAGGGTCGTCAGTTGGCGGGACCGAAAACCCGCCCGAAGGTCCTGCAGACGGACGGCGTAACCGGGAGGGAGCTGGAGACGTCAGATGTGAGCAGCAGGGAGCAGTAGGAGGGTGAACCAGGGTGATGCAGGAGGCGCCTTCAGGTTGGCTGCAGGAAGCGCCTCCGGGACACAAAGATGGCTGGGCGAGGAGAGGAGAGGAGAGGAGAGGGATGTCGGTTCGCGGGAACTGCTCCAGTACAGCGAGCGCACGGGCAGGCCGGACTTTGGACTTGCATTAATGGCGCCAAAAATGGCGGTTCCTCCATGTGTAATAAATGCAAAATTAATTTTCGTGGTGCAGTTGCACATATGACAAATAAAGCAATTATGAACTAAAAATATGCAGCAAGAAAACATTCTTTACACCTTGACATTATACACAGAAATATGCAAATAGGATTGGTTTAGATGGGGTATCTGGGTCAGCGTGGATGAGTTCCACCCAAGGGCCTACTTCCGTGAAGTATCGCTGTTTGACTCGGTTCGTACTGTTATCCAGGAGAGCTCAATTTGCAGATCTTTCTTTAGGAAACTACAATATGTCGACTGTTCTTCAATATAAAGACTGTGGTGTAATTAAATCCAGCATATGCACAGCTACAATATACAGATGGTGCTCTAATATGTAGCAGTGTCTGGATTGGATTCCCATAAAATGCAATGTAGGAGGGACGACTAATATGGAGGATTTTTTGACTGTAGTAAATGTTCTCAAATATACTAGTGTGGGAAATGCAACACTGTATTGAGTCAAATGTGCCCATGCTACTTTCTAACCTGTGTTTGACCGTGGCGAGTGCACTGACCACCATCAACCAGCACTGAGCAATGCCACAGTTATTCACATTACCCCTGCTCTGTCACTCAAAGGCCTGCCTCAGAATTCTTTTTTTTCATTTAAGTACTTCCAACGTTGCCTTCTTCACTCATGACCCCTCAGGCTAACATCTGCCAGTCAGACTGAACCATAACAAGCATGGTTCCCTCTGATGGAAAGATACTGTGCAATGCCACAAAAATAATCCAGCATTGAATTAACTGTCTGCAGTCTTTGAGCTCCTGAGGTAATTGAATTGACCCCTGACTGGCTTTCAGCCTAACTGCCTGTCTTGGCATTCCAGCTGAAAATGAAATGAAATACTCCTGTGGGAAGCAGGATATGATTTACTGTCTCGAATCATACCCTTCTTTTCTCTTTCTAATTCCTCCCCAGTTTCATTAAATGTTGTATCCTGGACTTTATAACATCTGCAGCTATTCCACGATCCAAACTTGTTCCAGTCTTCCCACAATGTTCCAATAAACCTGGAGCCCATGGACCACTCATAAATTCCATGGTATTATGTTTGTCCAAGATCTTCCTTTGATGGTGTTGATTCAATGACTTTACATTGACACAATAAATGTTGCCTTAAATGTAGCATTGGTCCAATAATCTAGTATTGATCCTGCTTCAATTTTAAAATACTGTATTAATGTCTTCAATGAGACAACATTTATCAAATAACTGTGATGCCATTATCATTTATTAATCTAATGATTATTCATTGTCAGTTATTCAATAATACTCTTTAGGCCTAATAAATAAATATTGAAGTGATGATCATCCAATAATCTTTTATTGATCCACTGATTCAGGAATATATGTTGAGCCAATAAATATAATCAGATACAATTCTTCAGGGTTGATACAATGATGGTACACAGATATAACCCCCTTCTGACCAATGACTATGCATTAATGGTAGACAAAATTGCTGGAGAAACTCAGCGGATGCGGCAGCATCTATGGAGCAAAGGAAATAGGCAACGTTTTGGGCCGAAACCCTTCTTCAGACTCAGGTTTTGGCCCAAAATGTTGCCTATTTCCTTCAGTCCATAGATGCTGCCGCACCCGCTGAGTTTCTCCAGCAATTTTGTCTACCTTTGATTCTCCAGCATCTGCAGTTCCTTCTTGAACACTATGCATTAATGAATGCCTTAGATCCAATCATGCTGTATTGGTCTAAAAATTCGACAATGATGCTGTGATCCTTCACTGACCCTGATTATATTAATATACAATTTCTTTGTGAGTTTTCCAGAATGTTTTTTTGCTTTGTTTTAATTACAAGTTTTAATGAATTTATGGCAGCAGAGTGGCGCACCCAGGTTCAACTACAGGTGCTATCTGTACCGAGTTTATATCTTCTCCCCGTGACCTTGTGTGTTTCCTCCCACATTCCAAAGATATTTAGGTTTTTAGGCCGATCGGCTTTTGTAAATTGTAAAGTGTCCGTAATGTGTTGGATAGTGCACGACCTCGGTTGGATGAAGGGCCTGTTTCTGTGCTGTATCTCAAAAATCTAAAATAAAAATCGAAAGACTTCAACTTTGCAGTTGGAAGAGGAACAGGCACTTTGGCCCACAATATCCATGCTGTCCATGATGAATCATGCCAGGTTCAACTATTCTCTTCTGTGTGTGTGATCTAAATCCCTCCATTTCCTGCATATCTATGTTCTTATCCAAAAGCTTCAAAAACAGAGAAAGTCAAGGGTTGTTTTGGTAACAGCGCTTGAAATTATTAAGACATTTTAGAGAGAACTTGTTTCCAAAGACTGAAGAGATCATGTCCGGAGGGTCTAGATTAATCTGATTCCCAAGAGAATAGGAGTTGGCATGAAGAAAGGTTATTTGTAGAGAGATGGCATGGATTAGAAATGGACTGTTAAACATGAGGAGGATTTAATTATAGCCATCAAAGTGTAATCAGATAAATACTTGAAGAACCAAGTTGCTTGGAGCTGGGTGGGATGAACTCACATCTCTTGCAGACTCGGCAGGCTGAATGCCCCCTTGTGGGCCTGTGGGGGACAGGAATTGTTGATGTTTCAGGCCAGAGCCCTGCATCAGGACACATCGGCCTGACCACTGAATTCCTCCAGCAAGTTGTTTGTTGTTCACATCCCAGCACCCACAGTCTCAGTTGGATTCCTTCAATGCTGTCCAACATCATAATTGTAAATGTAGACAAAAGTGCTGGAGAAACTCAGCGGGTGCGGCAGCATCTATGGAGCGAAGGAAATAGGCAACGTTTTGGGCCGAAACCCTACTTCAGACTGATTGTTACAATCATAATTGTAAACTTCTTTATTAAATGCTTGATTTGATTCATTTTTATAGCTTGGCAATTTTTTGCTGTCTTGTCCTATGATCAGAATAAAAAGATGAAAGGTGAAGAGTCGAAGGTGTTGAATTGTCATAGGTACTGACAATGGAACAATGGAACTCTTATGAACCAATATGTAAAAGCTGATGGATTTTCAATGAAAATCCTTGTCATTCTCCTCGACCTCATTGTGGCCTATGTCCCTGGCACTCTGTATCTTCCCCTTCACTCTACCCAGTGTCGGGTGTGGCTTGATTGTATTTATGCATATAATTATCTGATCAGATTCAATAGCATGCAAAACAACATTTTTTACTGTACCTCAGTACATTTGACAATAATAAACCTATACAAATATTAACACGTTATATTTCAAGCCAACCTCTACAGATGCACCATTGAAAGCATTTTATCAGGATGCATCACAGCTTGGTTTGGGAACAGCACCATCCAAGACCACAAGAAATTGCAGCAAATTGTGGTCACTCCCTCTTCCCCCCTCAGGCAAAAGGTACAGAAGAGTGTAAACGCATACCTCCAGATTCAGGGACAGTTTCTTCCCAGCTGTTTTCAGGCAACTGTGGCAACTGAATCATCCTACCACAGAGCAGCTCTGAACTATCTACCTCATTGACGGCTCTTGGACTATCCTTGATCGGGCTTTGCTGACTTTACCTTGCACTAAAGGTTATTCCCTTATCATGCATCTACACACTGTAAAAGGCTTGATTGTAATCACGTATTGTCTTTCTGCTGACTGGTTAGCACGCAACAAAGCTTTACACTGTACCTCAGTACATGTGACAATAAATTAAACTGAAACTGAATATTTCAAGCAGATATTTTACTAGTGTATTGTTATCTTTCCATTATTTATAAGAATATATAAAGGTGCTTTTTTTGTTTGAGGTAAACCTCCTCCAATCGAAAGGAAGAAAAAAAGTAAAAGTATGTTGTTTAAGAATGATGGTCAACTCATGGGAAATCAAAAGCTGAAGGAATCATGACTGTAGCCATGTGATAAGTAGTTTTCTAATGGACAGGGACTGCGTGTTTACCTCTTTCCCTCGTGTCGATGATTAGAGTCAGAAGCAGCTCCTTCCCCAGGTCAACCAGGAGCAGCAGTAATGACTTCCTGAACCAGGTCACCAGCAGGTCACTGGAAAAGATTTGTCAAACCCGGAAACAGAAAGAGATTTAATTCAAAGTGGACCCTCTTCAACCAGTAGCCCTGCAACCTTGAAGCGATTCGTCTGGTAAATTACCTTGTAGCAAAGCTGAATGTTCTTTGTATAGATAACATCTTCCCCGTCTCCTCCATTATAAAATCACAAGGAGCAGGGCCAAGAAGGAAGGTTTCCCTTGTAATACAATGTCCTGGATCAGTACAAACATCATTCACACTGGGTCAGGAAAGCAAGACTTTCCCTAGTTCCATTCACTGGGAGCCACGGACATTCCTGGATGTTGGTTTAGTGGGCAAAGCCTCGCCAGCTGTGTGGCTTCAGTCATATGGTGGGGGTATCACAGTGGGCGCTGAGAGATGGCACCCATTGAATCGGCACCAAAATGAGAAGAGATTGAAAGGGAAAGTAGAGTGTTAATTGTGATGGGCAGATGGGAGAGGAACGTACTCATGCACTGACTCAGTCCTAGTCAAACCAGGATTGTTTACTTTAGTTTGGTTTAGTTTAGTTCAGTTTATAATTATAGTAATGTTTACTGAGGTGCAGTGAAAAGCTTTTTGTTGCGTGCTATTAGGTCAGTGAAAAGATTACATGATTACAATCAAGCCGTCCACAGTGTACAGATGATACAGGATAAAGGGAATAACATTCAGTGCACGATAAAGTCCAATCAAATCTGATTAAAGATAGTCCAAGTGGTCTCCAATGAGGTAGATGGTAGGTCAGGACCGCTTTCTAGGTGGTGATAGGATGGTTCAGTTGTGAAGAAACTATCCTTGAATCTGGAGGTGTGCATTTTCACATTTCTGTACCTTTTGCCTGATGGCAAGAGAGGGAGAAGAGGGATTGAGACTCACTCATTATTATGCTGGTGGCCTTGCCGAGGCAGCCTGAAGTATAGATGGAGTCAATAGATTGGAGATTGGTTTGTGTGATGGTCCGGGCTACTCTCTGCACCTTGCATGGACCTGTTTCCAAACCACGCTGTAATGCCTTACGATAAAATGCTTTCTTCAGCACATCTGTGGATGTTGGTGAGAATTGTTGGTTGTGCAAGTTGATAGTCCAGGAGGATGAGTTAGGTTATGCTGAGTCAGCTCAGTGCAATAGCATGCTCTAACGCATTTTAACAAAGTATTTTCTGCTGCAGCCTACAATGGGCGTCTTAGTGGGTACATGCATGGTACCCAGGGCCAGATTCTGTGAAATAACACTTACAGTAGTGCTTGTTCCTGCCGGTTTACAGACAGAGATCATGGGGTGGGAAAGATGGTTGATTATGTTGGCTGCTTTCCTGAGGCAGCGTGGTGTAGGTGGGAGCAGTGATGGGCACTCTGACTGGATCACATTCACAACTTTCTGTCATTTATTGCGGTCATGGGTAGAGCAGTTGCCAGACGAGGCCATGATGCAGGACGTTGCATCAGGAAGGCTGGAAGTATTGTCACTGATGCACAAAGAAACATTTAGACAGGTGCATGGATAGAGTAGGTTTAGACGGATATGGGCCAAAGGCAGGCATGTGGGAGTAGTATAGATGGGGCATGTTGGTCGCACGTTGGGCTAAAGTTTCCCTTTTTTCTCTTCTACCTTCTGGTAGAAGATACAGGAGCTCGAAAGCCTCAGTGTCCAGACTCAAGAACAGCTTCTTCCCCACTCATACCTGAAAAGCAAATCACTTCGTTCAGAGAGGAGGGGGTTTGTCTTGCCTCTCCTCTCTTCCAGCTTTCATCCCCCTCCCCCAACCCACCTACAATCAGTCTGAAGAAGGATCCCAAACTGAAAAGTCGTCTATCCATGTTCTCTAGAGATGCTGCCCAATCTTTTTTGTAAACCAGCAAATGCAGTTTTTGTTTCCATCTCTTTCTCAGCCCCTTCCCAGAGGTGCTGGCACAAGCTCTTAGTCTTAACTACCTCATTCAGTTCTTCCTTTGTTATACTTTAGTACATTATTGCCCTACTTCAGATTGCACTACAATCTTTGTACCGTTCTACATTCACTGTTGTATTTTTGCTGGGTGGATATGTATACCATGTGCACTGTTTATTCTGGCAGCCTCACATGAGCAAGACATTACACTGCACCCTGGTGTACATGGCAATAAATTAATCTGAATCTAAAAAGTTATCTCCGGCAATAATGCAAATGGGTGTCTGAATTGCTGTTGGCCAGGGAGGATTTATGCCCCGCAGTGCGAAGGGACTAATCTTCAGGGAGTGCTAATGGGAAGTTTCTGTGCCCTGACATAACCAGGCACAGCTTTCATCTTTAAGTAGCAGTCACATCAAAGAACAAGTAGACTTAAGTCACAAATCCAACCATGGAGTTCAAATGATGTTTAGGGTAGCCAGGAACCCACCAAACCGCTTCTTCGTGACATTTCCTGCACTCTTTTATTGCATTAGTCACTTTAAATTGATTTATAACTGTGGCTCACACAGTACTCAACACATGTGAAGAAGCACTTTTGTAAGAAATGGGGAAGAGAAGGGCAGGGCAGTGGTGGGGAGGGAACTTATTCCCCATTCATCATTGGAAGGGGAAGGTTGAGGACTCACAATCCTGTTTATATCAACGGGACGTTGGTGAAGAGAGTCAATAACTTCAAATTCCTGGGGGTGCATATTTTCAAAGATCTTTACTGGACCCAGCACACTGATGGTCTTATAGAAACTTACAAAATTCTTAAGGGGTTGGACAGGCTAGATGCAGGAAGATTGTTCCCGATGTTGGGGAAGTCCAGGACAAGGGGTCACAGTTTAAGGATAAGGGGGAATACCTTTAGGACGGAGATGAGGAAAACATTTTTCACACAGAGAGTGGTGAGTCTCTGGAATTCTCTGCCACAGAAGGTGGTTGAGGCCAGTTCATTGGCTATATTTAAGAAGGAGTTAGATGTGGCCCTTGTGACTAAAGGGATCAGGGGGTATGGAGAGAAGGCAGGTACAGGATACTGAGTTGAATGATTAGCCATGATCATATTGAATGGCGGTGCAGGCTCGAAGGGCCGAATGGCCTACTCCTGCACCTATTTTCTATGTTTCTATGATGCAATTATAATGAAAGCACATCAGTGCCTCAACTTCCTGAGAAGATTACAGAGATTTGGTATGTCAGAGAGGGTTCTCTTGAACCTCTACAGGTGTATAGTAGAGAGCATATTGACTGGTTGCATCACGGCCTGCTTCGGCAACTTGAACGTCCATGAGCAGAGAAGATTGCAAAAAGTTGTGAACACTGCCCAGTCCATCACTGGCTCTGGCCACCGCACCATCAAAGGGATTTACTGGAGTTGCTGCCTCAAAATGGCAGCCAGCATCGTCAGAGACCCACACCACCCTGGCCACACACTCATTTTACCCCTGCCATCGGGACGAAGGTCCAGGAGCCTGCAAACTATAAACTGCAAAACAGCTTCTTCCCTACAGCCATCAGGCTATTAAACACTACAACCTCCAAATGCCCTGATCTACTATAGACTATTATTGTTATTATTGCACTATATTGGTTGTTTTCTCTGTGTCCGTATGTGTGTGCGTGTGTGTGCGTGTGTGTGTGTGTGTGTGTGTGTGTGTGTGTGTGTGTGTGTGTGTGTGCGTGCGTGCGTGCGTGCGTGCGTGCGTGTGTGTGTGTGTGTGTGTGTGTGCGTGTGTGTGTGTGTGTGTGTGTGTGTGTATATATATATATGATCTGTATAAGTGTGTATTTGTGAGTATGTGCATGTATACACACTGAACCTTTTTCTCTCTCTCTCATTTAATATATTGTTTACTATGTTTACATATTCTGTTGTGCGGCAGCAAGTAAGGATTGCATTGTTGTATCTGGGACACATGACAATAAAACACTCTTGACTCTTGTCTCCGGACTGTACTTAGTGCCAAATCATAACCAAGGTAGAGACAGTCGTACTGCCCATGAAACTTCTGAATTGTCTCAAAACCACATCTATTGGGATCAACGAAAACCAGGCAAGTGGAAAGATCGCATGCTTAAGATAGACACAAAATGCTGGAGTAATTCAGCGGGTCAGGCAACATCTCTGGAGAAAAAGATAGGTGCGTTTCAGATCGGGTTTAGTTTTGCTTTTTGCCACGCGTACCGAGGTACAGTGAAAAACTTTCAGTCAGCAAGAAGACTATACATGATTACAATCAGGACGTCCACAGTGCACAGGTATAGGATAAAGGGAATAATGTTTAATGCAAGATGAAGTCCAGTGAAGTCTGATAGTTTGAAGGTCTCTAATGAGGGAGGTTAAGAATAGCATAGTCACTGTACAAACTGGAGTAGAGGTTTGAAAGACTAATGATTGTAAGGAATGATTGCAGATCCACTACTGGGACCGGCACCTGGCCTCATCGCCATCTCTCTTCCACAATTTGATTTTGATTTCCCGGGAAAGAATGGATTGGCATCTCATTTCAGCTAAATGGGGATTCTGGAGGTAGGTGAAGAATGTCATGGAGTCAGGACCTGGGCCTTTGTAAAAGCAAAGACAAGTATGAACATGGCTGTTAAAATTGAAGAGAAATGATGGCAGGTTCCCCCCCTCCCACTGCCTGCAAAAGCACAAACTCCACTCTCTCCCAAAGTACTAAAGAAAAGCATGCTCTGCGAAGATCATTGGAAGTTTAATCTATAAATTGCCACTGATAATGGTTAACAAGCATTTGCACTGCTACAACACTATTTCCTTTGGAAAACATCCAACTGAGATTAAATTGGTAGCTTTAAATGAGGGAGGTACCTTGGGTTTGGTTTGCAGAAAGAAAACTGAGAATGAGTTTCATTGAGGAGATAGAATAGTCGCGTTGTATTCAAAGAGTGGGAATGGTACATTCTATTTTTTTAAATCTTAATCTTACTTAAAAAATGAAAAGCATATCGTGCAAACATTTGTCTGCAGTTCTTGTGTTTATTTCGAGTCTTTAATATCCACCTACACAACGGGAATTCAAAGAGGAATTTGCAGGATAGAGGAGTACTGTGTCAAAGAAACCGCAGCTGCCTTTGTTGGTCTCAGATTTGGTGTTTGACACAGAGTGTTTGATATCGGTTGGATAACAGACTGAAGTAACCCTGGGTGACACTTGCCATTTTGACCCGTTGCGTGTTAGGCTTTGCTGTTTGTGTGTGTGCGGTTTTGATTTGGAAACACGGCCATGTTTGAAGCGTGCCCAGGTAATCGCTGCGAGAGATCTTGTGTTCTCTCTGAACTATATTTGCCCTCTCAGAATGACAGCGGCCCTGACCCAGCCGGGCAGGCTTTCTATTCAGCTCTTCAAGTCAGCTTGCCTCAGGCCTGACTGTTCTTCCAAAGTCATCTTACATTTCAAAGATCGAGTTGGATGTGTGTCTGAAGTCTGATTAAAACAAACAGATACTTTGTTTTTGTATCTAATCCAATTGTATGTCCCTCTATTTGGCCCAAATCTTTTACAGACTGAAGGAATATTGTGTAACTATTCTGCATTCTGATATTTCAAACGTGCTGGAATATTTCCTTGACAGAAATGTAAATAAAGAATTGTTTCATTTTGTTTTAATCAGCAACTCGTGGGGGCTGATGCTAGACAGCACATGAGAATGTTATCTCTTTAAACCAGGGCTCCACTTCCAGATACCTCCTCATAACGTTTATGCAGACAAAGCACAAAAATACTCAGCAGTGTATGATCGGGCAGTGAAGGACAGCAGCAACAAGTCGTGCCAGTATCTAACAGGGTTTACAACTGAGATACCCAGAACTGCAGGTGCGGCAATCTTGAGTAAAACAAGAGTGCTGGAGGAATTCTGGGCCAGGCAGCATCTGTGGAGGGAATAGACAGATGATGTTTCGGGTCGAAATCCTTATTCAGACTTCTCCACAGATGCTGCCTGAGTTCCTCCACCACTTTGTTTTTTTTTTGCTCAGGGTTTTATAATATGTGTTTCTTGCTTTTATATATATATACTAGACCAAGTGGGACCCGTTGGGTCCCATCCCCTCAACGTGCGGTTGTGGGGGGGGTGGTGGCCTGCGGCATCACTCAATCTCTATCCACCCCCCCCCCCACACACACACTAACAACCCCCACACACCCACTAACCACCCCCCTTGATATTATATTAATAATATTCATTAGCTCCTGTTACCCCCATCCCCGCCCTATCCACTGATGCATAGCCCCCAACTTGCAGGCACGTCTACAGAGAGAGGGGGTAGAGAAAGAGAGGGCAGAGAGAGAGGGGGCAGAGACAAAGAGAGAGGGGCAGAGACAGAGAGAGAGGGGCAGAGACAGAGAGAGAGGGGCGGAGGCAGAGAAAGAGGGGCAGAGAGAGAGAGGGGCAGAGAGAGAGAGGGGGAGAGGGGGAGAAAGAGGGGGAGAAAGAGGGGGAGAGAGGGGGAGAGAGAGAGGGGGGAGAGAGAGGGGGAGAGAGAGGGGGAGAGAGAGGGGGAGAGAGAGGGGGAGAGAGGAGAGGGAGGAGAGGAGGACGGAGCAGAGGAAGGGGGAGAGAAGGAGGAGGAGGAGGAGGAGAGGGGGGAGAGAGGGGGGGAGAGGAGGAGGGGAAGGGGGAGGAGGGGGGAGAGGAGGAGGAGGGGGAGAGGAGGAGGGTGGAGGAGGAGGAGGCGAGAGGAGGAGGAGGGGGGAGAGGAGGATAGAGGAGGAGGAGGGGGAGAGGAGGAGGGGGGGAGAGGAGGAGGAGGGGAGAGGAGGAGGGGAGCGGGGCAGGCGGCCCCGGGTGATGTCACTCGCTGCACGTGGAACACGGCATTCAGACCCATTGTGGCGACATCACGTCATCAGCCAAAGCCAGACGGTTTTATTTTCAAAGTTTCTTCAGATTTTTGAACATTTTGATTAATAACTTGAGAAATAATGCATTAATTTTTCAGAAAAGACGATTTCGGACTTGGCGGGATAAACTTCTATCGGAATATGTAAAAAATTAACCGTTACCGCGTCGTTTTTTTGCGAAGATGTGATTAGACACACACAAACGCCTCCAAGATCAGAGTTTTGAGTATATAATAATAGATAATAGATAGAAGAGATATTCTGCTCAGCACTTTCACTGTAGAGTAACACAAGATTCTATATTCTGCACTCCATTTCTTTTCTCTTTTGCACAACCTGATGTGTTCATGAACGGGTAAGTTTTGCTTGGATAGCACGCACAACAAAGTTTATCACGGAGGAAAGACACAAGCTGTGCTACACCCCACAGGATGCTTTCTACCTAGGATCAGTAGAAATGAGTAAGGGCAGCCAGTGACGCAGTGGTAGACTTTCTGCCTCACAGCGCCAGAGACCCGGGTTCCATTTTGACTACGGGTGTTGGCTGTACGGAGTTTGCACGTTCTCCCTGTGCATGTGTGGTTTATCTCCGGGTACTCCAGTTACTTCCCAAAGACTTACAGGTTTGTCGGTTAATTGGCTTCTGTGAGTTCGGTATTCCGACTGCGCATGCCCAGGTCATAGGTCACTCGCCATAAACATTGTTGGTAGCTGAGCAGCTGAACCTTCGTTTCATCCGTATTTTCCAGCTTTGATTCTTCTAGGTAAGAAAATACTACTTTCAAACTATGAATTAGTTGTAGTCTGGAGTCTTCAGACGCTTGGTGTCTGAAGAAGGGTCTCGACCCGAAACGTCGCCTATCTCCTTCGCTCCTTAGATGCTGCTGCACCCACTGAGTTTCTCCAGGTTTTTGTGTTACCCTAGTTGTATCTATAGTTCTTTTGTATCAAGCTATGACGATTTTGTCGTTTTTATTGTTATGTTTTGGTGAGTGAGCGAGGGTGCAGACCTGCGTTTAGTCCACGGTCGGGGTCAGGCTCGGGTCTCCGGCGCTGCGGTCGCTGTTGAGTTATTGCTGGGCCGTCCCCATCCCCTCCCGGGTGACCCGTCCCTGTCCAGGGGTATCCCTGGCCTGGCGGGGCGCCGGTGGCCACGGACCTGCAGCCGGCGCGGAGGGGGGGCTCCGGCTCGGCTCGGCTCGGCTCATCTCTAGCACCCGCACCGGGGACCGTCGGCTGCGCCTCTCGCCTTGTCCAGTGGCTTTCGGTTGGCCCCCTTGGTGGGGGGGGGGGGGGGGGGGGGGTTGGCTGACAGCCGCTGAGTGGGGCGGGGAGCGAGTTCCTCGAGAGTTGGAGTGGGGTTGGGCTGCAGTTGGTGCTTCTTCTCCACGCTGGCTGTGGGCCTGGGGCCACCGGTATCCGGCCGGTTCGGGGTTTCCCTGGACGTCTCCGGCCGCCCAGCAGGCGGGGATGGGACACTCGGGGGGGGGGGGGGGGGGGGGGCAGTCCAGTGGCGGTTCGGCAGTGATTGTGACACCAGGGACCAGATTTCGATCCTGGCTGCAGATGAATGTCTCTCCAGTCCAGTCTCTCTCCTGTCTCCCTCTCTCTCAGTGTTACACCCCGCACTCCTGCTATCTGCCACTTCTGTTCCTCAGATGAAATATATTTTTACACATAACGATGAATATGAATGAATAAAGATAAAACCTTATACACGGTTTATAGTGCTTTGTTCGCTTTTTCTTTATGGCGAATGACATTTGACAAATCCCATGATTCCTTGCATTTTTTGGAATACCAAACTCGCTTTTAAATTGCTAATGTGCTGGATGTGTCTGCCTCAGAGGGCGGTGGAGGCAGGTTCTCTGGATGCTTTCATGAGAGAGCTAGATAGGGCTCTTAAAAACAGCGGAGTCAGTTGATATGGGGAGAAAGCTGGAACGAGGTACAGATTGGGGATGATCAGCCATGATCACATTGAATGGTGGTGCTGGCTCGAAGGGCCGAATGGCCTACTCCTGCACCTATTGTCTATTGTCTATTGTCCATTAACAGTGTTTGCGTACAGGGTGATCGATGGTCGGTGTGGATTAGATGGACCAAAGGGCCTGGTTCCATGCTGCCTAATCGTTCAGATGTGCAATTTTCCTTAGCCTTCTGAGGAAGTAGAGACATCTTCTGCTTCGAGGCCGTACCATGACTGTGGTCGGACTATTTCTGACATTTACACCTGGGAACTCTTGACCATCTTTACTTTTGCACCAAGAGTCAAGAATGTTTAATTGACAATGGGTCAATGAAACTCTTATTTGCTGCAGATCAATAGGCCCATAAATGTAATAACACAGAGATAAATATATAATAATCAAAAACGAATAACCATAGTACTATGTAACCATAATACTGCCAAATCATAATCCATAGTGCAACCAAAGACACAATCCATAGAAGGCCACAGTTATTGAGGTCAGTGTTGTGCAGTGTTCAAGAGCCTGATGGTTGGTGGGTAGAAGCTGTTCTTGAACCTGGAGGTCACGGTTTTCAGGCTCATGTACCTTCTTCCCGATAGTAGCAGCGAGATGAGGGCGTGGCCAGGGTGTTGTGGGTCTCTGATGATGCTGGCTGCCTTTTTGAAAGCATCTCCTTTAGATCCCTTTGATGGTGGAGAGGTCAGTACCTGTGACGGACGGGCAGTGTCCACTGTTCTCTGCAGACTCCTTTGTTCCTCTGATTATCCTCAGCAATACTCCACAGTAACTCAACGACCAGCCCTCTTTCTTCCCCAGGTACTTCTTTGCTGATGAGTTCTGTTTAGTAATTCGCCTCGAATTTCCTTTTGCAGCCTTTTGATACTGATGGACAACCTTGGATCTGGTTCTTAGTTTAATCTAAGGGGAAAGTGCATTGCATCATTGAATTCACAGCAGGAGCCTGGAACCTTTAATCACCGGGTAGAATTTAAATCTGGCAGCTCCGAGACACAAAGTGAAAGATGAACTCAAGTGTAATTCATGGCAAAGGTTTCTACTGATGAGAACATGGGAGGACTGATGTTCATGTGACACAGACAGGCGTGGAAGGACACGGAGAGCTTGCTGATGGAGTCGGTCGGATATATACAGCACCAATCCCATATCGGAGCTCATTAATCAGCTGTTCCGACCCTAGTCCGCATGTGGCCACAGTCCCCGGAGTTGGTCATCAGCTCCCGTCTCTGAATTTAACTCAGAATCATTACAGCTAAATCACTTCCGGGGAGAAAACAAGTCAGATTTATGCTGGCTTGTGTCACAATTAGTCTTGTGCTTTTTGGTTTGGTTCTGACTTGTGATGGAAACCTGATGTCTTCAGGAGAATATATTGTCTAATTAACTGCAAAGGTAATCTAGCCAAGTCAGACATTTCAGGTGCAAAATGAAGGGCCTAATATCCATAGCAGCCAGGAATGTCTGCCCTTTGGAAGTTTTATATGTTGCCAACTCAATCGGCAAAAATCAACAATCAAGAGAGTCAGGAGTTTTTTATTGTCTTAAGGGGCTGTCCCACTGCGGTGACCTAATCTGCGAGTTTAGAAGAGTTTGCCCTCGATTCAAACTCGAAGCATGTTCGACACGTGGTCCTAGGGGGTCCTATGCAGTCACTGGAACTCTCCTTCATGCTCGAGGGAAGTTCCCGCATACTCGCGGCCTCAGTTAGGTTGCGGAAAAGTTTTCAGCATGTTGAAAAATTTTCCGCAAGTAAAAATTGGTCGGCATGGTTCTTTTTAACTCATAGTGCAGTTGAGTGGGGTAGCTATGTAGTTACAGGCAGTCGAGGGCAGCCGTTGGCATTTTAATAGGGTCATTGGAGTTTCAGGACCAAGGTAAACGGTTGGTTAAATGCCCGCTAAACTTTATTAAACGTTGTCTGATTTCTTAAAGATGTCTCCACTCCTTCTCCCCCCCTTCGCTCCCCTTCTCTCCCCTTCTCTCTCCATCTCTTCCCTTCCCTCCCTACCCCCCCCTCCCCCCCCTCCCCCCCTCGCCCCCCCCCCCCCCCACCCCCACGCTCTCTAAAGGACTTACCGTTACTGCGCAGCCGTCTTTTACCTTCCTCTTCATCGCGGGTGTGAATTTCAGACAGCGCTCCCCCACTTTCCCTGGCCCTCGCCTATGCGACGTGTGTGTGTGTGATCGGTCGATCCAGCTCACCGTTTCATCGCTGACGGTCGATCCAGCTCGAGGTTTTTACCTTCGCTCGAAGGTCGAAGACACTCTTCTGAATTTGCATATTAGGTCGCCGCAGTGGGACAGCCCCTTAAAATGGACACAAAATGGTGGAGTAACTCAGCGGGACAGACAGCATTCTCTGGAGCGAAGGAATGAGTATTATTGTCATTTGTCCCAAAACAGAACAATGATATTCTTACTTGCTTTACATGCTTTACTTTCTAGTGGGTCAGCGGTAGAGTTGTTGCCTTACAGCACTTGCAGCGCCAGCGACTCGGGTTCCTTCCTGACTGTCTGTAGCAGTTTTTACGTTCTCCCCATGACCACGTGAGTTTTTGCCGAGATCTTCGGTTTCCTCCCACACTCCAAACACCTACAGGTATCTAGGTTAATTGGCTTGGTATAAATGTAAATTGTCCCTAGCGTGTGTGTGCGCGGGTGTTAATGTGTGGAGATCGCTGGTCGGTGTGGAAACAGGCCCTTCGGCCCACTGAGTTTGCCTAGCACTACCCTATATACTAGGGATAATTGACAGTTTTTACCGAAGCCAAATTAATCTACAAACCTGTATGTCTTTGGAATGTGGGTGGAATTCGGAGCACCTGGAGAACGCCCATATATCACAGCGAGAACGTGCAAACTCCATACAGATAGTACCTGTAGTCAGGAATGAACCGGGTCTGTGGCGCTGTTGGGCACCTCTGCTCAACTGCAGCACCTTTTAGAAGCACTGTACTCAATAATCATCAAACAAAAATAGTTAAATAAATAAAAAAAGAACAATATAGTGCAGAAACAAGTCCCTAGTACAACCCAGACACTTCCTAGCTCAGAGTGTAGTTGGAGTGAGTTGTGTTCAAGAGCCTGATGGTTATTGGGAAGAAGCTGTTCCTGATCCTGCATGTTACAGTTCTCAGGCTTCTGTACCTCCTTCCTGATGCCAGGAGTGAAATGAGAGAGTGGTCAGGGTGGTGTGGGTCTCTGATGATGCAGGCTGTCTTTTTGAGAAATGACTCAAATCTTTTTGAGGAAATACCTACGATGGACCGAGCAGTGTTCACCAGTTCCGTCATTCTGGGGTGTTCGTGTTGCCAAAAAAAGGTCATAAAAAGAGTCGGGACCCTTCTTCAGACTGATTGTAGAGGGGTGGAATTGGAAGCAAGAAAGACCAGGACAAACCTGACGTTGGGAGTGAGGTACCGTGATTGGCAGATTGTTGGCTGAGGACAGTGTGACCCCAAGAGGGGTATATCATGGCGAATTGTGGAACTGGTGGAAGAAGGGGGGGGGGGGGGGGGGTGAGAGCGAGGGGACGGGGGAAGGGAAGTGTTTGTAGCAGTTTTGGGGATTTTAGACGGTTTTGTTTCCTTACTGTTCAATGATCCGATCAATGCACAAATGTATGTAGCTATGTAAGTAGATCGCCATGCAGTCTTTGTTTTGCTGCCTCTGGATGTTGATGTACCCACAAGTAAATCAATTCCATCAGTTCAGTCTGCTCATTGACACATCAGTTAGATGAGACAACAGAGGCAAGCTCTGTTATTGAAATTCAGCATGAATCTTTGGGTCTAGACCGGACTTAAACCTACACTGTGTGTTAAATCGAAATTCAGATCCCACAATAGATGCCAATCCCTCTTCTGCAACAGGAAGGCGGATGAGAAGCTTTGCGGGGTTTCGGAAGGAATTGGATTATTGACGGTATGGGTGGGGGTGGAAAACGTATAACTTGGTTTTGGGAAAATGACAAGGTGTAAATGTGGAGATGAAGGATTGAGGAGAAAGGCTCTTGGGATTGCAGATATGGGAAAAAATGGATGAACGAGAGTGGGAATGTGACAAAAGGAGAAGTTGGGCTTTTAAATGTTGCCTTGTGGCATTGAGCAATTTGAGGGGAATATGAGGTGGCACGGTGGCACAGCGGTAGAGTTATTGCCTCACATCACCAGAGACCCAGGTTGAATCCTGACTACGGGTGCTGTCTGTGCGGAGTTTGTACGTTCTCCCCATGATCACGTGGGTATTCTCTTGGTGATCTGGTTTCCTCCCACACTCCAAACAGCTTTTCACTGTAGCTCAGTAAACGTAACAATAATCTAAACTAAACTAAACTTAACTAATTAAGACTAATCTAACCTAAACTAGATGATAAACATGGGAAGGATGTGCTTCAGTTGTGTTGGGGATATATAAAAGCATCTCTCTGGGATATTATAATGAAGTGTGGAAAATGGGCAATATAGGCACGAGGATTGCAGATGCTGGCTTACGAAACATGACAGGAAGTGCTGGGGTAACTCAGCAGATTAGGCAGCATCTGTGGAGAACATGGATAGGTGACATTTCGGGTCGGGAATCTTCTTCAGCTTCTGTCATCATATCCAGTGTCAATGATATGGATTGTACTGTTTTAAATACATTAACAAACAATTTGTGTTGTATTCTTTTTTTTCAGAACCTTCTGCTTGTTGCATCTCTGGCAACTCTCTCTATCTGACACGGGAGGTCTGACAGCTACCCTGGACTGTGGGGCCATCATGTGGACACTATGTGAAGTACAAGGGCTTTAATTTCAATGGTAGAAGCAACAATCTTCTTCAATCTAATAACTTAATTAAAGAATTTGCTCCTGTTTAATAAAATCTGAGGACAGATTCAACGAATAATATAGCACATCAAAATCTTCACAGTGAAAAGTAGGGCCCCTCAAGTTATTAAATCTTAGAGAAACAAGGAACTGCAGATGCATGGGAAAGAACTGCAGATGCTGGTTTAAATAGAAGGTAGACACAAAATGCTGGAGTAACTCAACGGGTCAGGCAGCATCTCTGGAGAACATGGATAGGTGATGTTTCAGGGGTCGAGACCCTTCTGAGCAAAAAAACTCAAAGTGTTGGAGGAACTCAGTGGGTCAGGCAGCGTCTGTGGAGGAAGTGGATAGGCGATGTTTCTGGTTGGGAACCTTCTTCAAACTGATGGAGCACAGTTTGAATAAGGGTCTCGACCCGAAATGTCATCCATTCCTTCCCTCCGGCAATGCTGCCTGTCCTGTTGAGTTACTCCAGCATTTTGTGTCTATCTTCGGTGTAAACCGGCAATGAACCTAGACAATGAATGGGATTCTTACTTGCAGCAGCAGTAAATGTACGTGACAAAGGGTAGCCACAGGGCTGCAGACTCAGTATCAAATCGGATTAACATACATTTGCTTGCAGCCTATTTACAATGTCGTCATTCACCACCAGGACCTGGGGAATATTGAGGCCCCGTAGCCATTACCCATCCAGAGCTCACTGCCACAACTGACTGAGACCGTCTTCATTCCCTCCCCCGTTCACCAAACCACATGGCTTCCTTTGTCAATTGCCCCTCACCCGTGCATCCTCACCTCCTTTCACCTCTTTCCCTCCTGTCCACTGCCTCCGGGCACTTCCCAGCACTGCTCATTGCTGCATGTGTGGCGTGCACGGCCTAAAGTTATTGGACAACTTGTTCTATTTGATCTTCCGTTTGTGCACGTCGAGTTGATTGCATTAGTCGAAACAGGGCGGACCACGTGAAGGTTGCAATCTTCCACCCGATTGCTGCACTAACGCCCTCTTGCTCAGTCCCATCGCCCCCCTGCCTTCCCCCCTCGTGTGAGATCAGCTGGTAGACATTTGGCACCAACTCATTAAATGCTCATTAGACCGATGCTCTAAACATGCGGAGTGGTCATGAAGCTAATTCAGTAAACCCCTTGCACAGCCCAGCAAACAAAAGCACCAAATTAGAAATGATATTAATTAAAGTCACCCCAAATGTATGTCATGTTTACTTGCTACATTCCCTGGAGCTCCCTCTAATCAATGTTAGTTGACAATTATTGACTAGATCTAAGAAAAAGAGTTTATGAAATAACTTTCATTTCCACATTAGGCTGTGTTATTTATATAAACTAAGAGCCATGCAGACCCTTCAGCCCATCCAGCCAGCACCAGACAGCCACAATCAATTTGCACTTCTTTTATTCTCCCACATTACCATCAAGTGCCCCAGATCCTGCCACTCACCCCCATAAGGAGCACTTTACAGGAGCCAATGGACCCATAGAATCGTAGAGTGATACAGTGTGGAAACAGGCCCTTTGGCCCAACTTGCCAGCACCAGCCAACAATGTCCCAGCTACACTGGTCCCACTTGCCTGCGGTTGAACCATATCCCTCCAAACCTGTCCTATCCATGTACCTGTCTAACTGTTTCTTAAACGTTGGGATAGTCCCAGCCTCAACTACCTCCCCTGGCAGTTTGTTCCATACTCCCACTACCTTTTGTGTGAAAAAGTTACCCCTCGGATTTCTATTAAATCTTTTCCCCTTCACCTTGAATCTATAGACAATAGACAATAGACTATCTAGCTCTCTCTTGAAAGCATCCAGAGAACCTGCCTCCACTGCCTTCTGAGGCAGAGAATTCCACATACTCACCACTATCTGTGAGAAAAAGGGTTTCCTCATCTCCGTTCTAAATGGCTTACTCCTTATTCTTAAACTGTGGCCCCTGGTTCTGGTCTCCCCCAACATCGGGAACTTGTTTCCTGCCTCTAGTGTGTCCAAGCCCTTAACAATCTTATATGTTTCAATGAGATTCCCTCTCATCCTTCTAAACTCCAGAGTGTACAAACCCAGCTGCTCCATTCTCTCAACATATGACAGTCCCGCCATCCCGGGAATTAACCTTGTAAACCTACGCTGTACTCCTCAATAGCAAGAATGTCCTTCCTCAAATTAGGGGACCAAAACTGCACACTATACTCCAGGTGTGGTCTCACTAGGGCTTTGTACAACCGCAGAAGGATCTCTTTGCTCCTATATTTGATTCCTCTTGTTATAAAGGCCAACATGCCATTTGCTTTTTTCACTGCCTACTATACCTGCATGCTTACTTTCATGGACTGATGAACATGGGCCCCCGGATCCTGTTGTACTTCCCCTTTTCTCAACTTGACGCCATTTAGATAGTAATCTGCCTTCCTGTTTTGGCTAACAAAGTGGATAACCTCACATTTATCCGCATTAAACTTCATCTGCCATGCACCTGCCCATTCCCCCAACCTGTCCAAGTTACCCTGCATTCTCATAGCATCGTCCTCACAGTTTACACTGTCACCCAGCTTTGTGTCATCTGCAAATTTGCTAATGTTATTTTGAATCCCTTCATCCAAATCATTGATGTATTTTGTAAATAGCTGCGGTCCCAGCACCGAGTTTTGCGGTACCCCACTAGTCACTGCCTGCCATTCTGAAAGGGACCCGTTAATCCCTACTCTTTGTTTCCTGTCTGCCAACCACTAATCAATCCATGTCAGCACTCTACCCCAATACCATGTGCCCTAATTTTGCCCACTAATCTCCTATGTGGGACCTTATCAAATGCTTTTTAAAAGTCCAGGTACACTACATCCACTGGCTCTCCCTTGTCCATTTTCCTAGTTACATCTTCAAAATATACCAGAAGATTAGTGAAGCATGATCTCCCCTTCGTAAATCCATGCTGACTCGGACCGATCCTGTTACTGCTATCCAAATGTTCGGGTTTCTCATCTTTTATAATTGACTCCAGCATCTTCCCCACCACCGATGTCAGGCTAACTGGTCTATAATTTACCGTTTTCTCTCTCCAGCCTTTCTTAAAAAGTGCGATAACATTAGCTACCCTCCAACCCACAGAAACTGATCCTGAGTCTATGGAACATCGTAAAATTATCACCAATGCATGCATGGTTTCTAGAGCCATTTCCTTAGGTACCCAGGGATGCAGACCATCAGGCCCTGTGGATTTATCAGCCTTCAGTCCCATCAGTCTATCCAACACCATTTCCTGCCTAATGTGGATTTCCTTCAGTTCCTCCGTCACCCCAGATCTTCTGACTATATCAGGAAGATTGTTTGTGTCCTCCTTAGTGAAGACAGATCCAAAGTACCTGTTCAACTCATCTGCCATTTCCTTGTTCCCCATAATAAATTCACCTTTTTTGGTCCTCAAGGGTCCAACTTTGGTCTTAACTAATATTTTCCTCTTCACATACCTAAAGAAGCTTTTACTATCCTGCTTTATATTCTTGGCTAGCTTACCTTCGTACCTCATCTTTTCTTCCCGTATTGTCTTTTTGGTTATCTTCTGTTGTTCTTTAAACATTACCCAATCCTCTTGCTTCCCGCTATGTCCTCGGGTCCTCAATTCTCCTACTCTGGTCAAAAGACTCTGTGCATCTACCCGATCTATTCCTCTCATGATCTTATACACTTCTATAAGATCACCCATTATCCTCCTGCATTCCATGGAATAGAGACCCAGCCTACTCAACCTCTCCCTTTAGCTCACACTCTCTAGTCCTGGCAACATCCTTGTAAATCTTTTCTGAACCCTTTCAAGCTTAACAATATCTTTCCTTTAACATGGTGCCCAGTACTGAACACGATATTCTAAATGCGGTCTCACCAACGTCTTATACAACTGCAACATGACCTCCCAACTTCTATACTCAATACTCTGACTGATGAAGACCAAGATGCCAAAAGCCTTTTTGACCACCTTATCTACATGTGACTCGACCTTCAAGGAACCATGCACCTGTACTCCTAGATCCCTCTGCTCTACAAAACTCCCCAGAGGCCTACCATTTACTGTGTAGGTCCTGCCCTTGTTCGACATCCCAAAATGCAACACCTAACACTTCCCTGTATTAAATTCCATCAACCATTCCTCCGCCCACCTGGCCAATCGATCCAGATCCTGCTGCAATCGTTCACAACCATCTTCACGATGCAAAACCACTAACCTTTGTATCACCATCTCTGGAGGAACGGAATATCTCCAGTCAGGGGAGAGGGAAACTGGAGGTATGAATAGGCATAGAACAAATCACAGCCGGCACTGATGGCCATTGAGCCAACAATGGTCCATTGTTGGCTGTGGAGGAGGTGATAATGAAAGAAAATGAACAGTGAAAATAACAGGACAACTAGAGTGGGGGGAGAGATGGTGCGTGAGGGAATGCAAGGGGTACTTGAAGTTAGAAAATCAATATTCATACTGTGTAGGAAGGAACTGCAGATGCTGATTTAAACCGAAAATAGACACAAAATGCTGGAGTAACACAACGGGTCAGGCAGTATCTCTGGAGAGATTAAATGGGTGATATTTCGGGTCGAAACTCTTCTCCAAACTAGTCAGGAGAAAGGGAAACAATAGATATAGATAGTGATATAGAACAAATGAGAACCTGGTGCGACTTGGGTGGGGGAGGGATGGAGAGAGAGGGAGCGCAGGGGTTACTTGAGTTGGAGAAATCATTATTCATACAACTGGGTTGTAAGCTGCCCAAGTGAAATATGAGGTGCTGTTTCTCCAATTTGCGATTAGCCTTACAATGGAGAACCACCCTGCCCCACCCAAGTCATACCAGCTTCTTGTTCTCACCTACCAAACAGCTCACAATGGCCTGTTTCCTTTACCATCGTTACTTTTTTGCATAACTTTCATTCATATCCCTCAACATCACTGTCTATATCTCTCGTTTCCCTTTCCCCTGACTAGTCTGAAGAAGTGTCTCGGCCAGAAATGTCACCCATTCCTTCTCTCCAGAGATGCTCCTGTCCCTCTGAGCTCAATATTTATACTGCTGGGTTGTAAGCTTAATTTGTAACTGGATATAATCACCCCCTCACATTCTGGATAATAATTCTCTGGGATGAGGGAGGCTGAAAAAACTTTCTCTGTGTGGACTACTAATGCTTACACCAGGAGTTTTGATCTTATAGAGGTGTATAGACAGGGTATAGAGGGGACTAGACAGGGTAAATGCACAAAGTCTTTTACCCAGGGTCGGGGAATCAAGAGCCAGTGGTTTAAAGGTTTAAAGTGGGACGGGAATGATTTAGTACAAACCTGAGGGGTAACTTTACATCAGGATCTCAAGCAATCCTTCTTCAGCAGCTTGCTTCTTGCAACTTGCTTCTTGCATTTATTCACATATTTTTCCATCAATATATTCCTGTCCTGATTTTGTGACTAATCATCTTCTAATTTCATTTAAAACTATTTAAAAAAAATGAGATTCTAGTTTTCAGCTGTTTGGAGGTGTCAGTAGGTTGTATATCACTAAATCCATCAGTAACAAGCACAAGTAACTGACTGATGTTAGCCTCATCTCCATTTGTCCCTGAGGAGCAGCCTGGAGAGGAGAGTTTAATCAGCTGCAGGACTGCTTTGATCCAATTCTGTCCGGTTACTAACCCTGGTTTACCTGCCCTTTCACTTCCTGTGTATTGCCAAAGGAGTTCAGCTCGGAAAATTCTGTTATTGTTACACACCCTCCTAATGCTAATCAGCACTGAGGCAAGGGGCACCACCAGAATGTACCTGTCCTGTGCGATCAACGTTCTAACCACACTGTGCACACTCGCACTCTGTGCGAAAAACCTGCTCCTCAGACTCCTATTACATCTAGAAACATAGAACTGCAGATGCTGGTTTATACCAAAGATAGACACAAAGTGCTAACATCACTCAGCGAGTCAGGCAGCATCTCTGGAGAAAAATGATGGGTGACGTTTCAGGTCTGAAGGAGGGTCCAAACCCAAAACATCACCCAGTCCCTTTCTCCTGAGTTGCTATCTGGCCTGCTGAGATATGCCAGCAGTCTGTGTCTATCCTTCATATCTAACCTATCCCCTCTCACCTTAAACTTATGCCCCAAGCATTGTGCATTCACCCTATCTATTTCCCTCATGTTTTTATACACCCCTATAAGATCACTCCTAGAAACAAAGTCCCAGCCTGCCCAACCTGTCCCTCCATACAGCTCAGTCCTTTGATTCCTGGCAACATCCTCGTAAATCTTCTCTGCACTTTTATCCGCTTAATAGCATTTTTTCTATGGCAGGGTATGGCACAATACTCCAAGTGTGGCTTTAGCAATTTCTGATGCCACATAACATCCCATACTTAATTCCCTGACTGATGAAGGCCAGCGTACCAAAGCCTTCTGCAGCACCCTATCTACCTATCACAATCTGAGGATAAGGGGGAATTCCTTTAGGACCGAGATGAGGAAAACATTTTACACACAGAGAGTGGTGAGTCTCTGGAATTCTCTGCCACAGAAGGTAGTTGAGGCCAGTTCATTGGCTATATTTAAGAGGGAGTTGGATGTGGCCCTTGTGGCTAAAGGCATCAGGGGGTATGGAGAGAAGGCAGGTACAGGATACTGAGATGGATGATCAGCCATGATCATATTGAATGGCGGTGCAGGCTCGAAGGGCCGAATGGCCTACTCCTGCAACTATTTTATTTCGGTAGTCACGTGAGAGACTACGTGAAGACCCCGCCAGCACGCATGCGCGACATATCGTCGTACGCATGCGGAAGCGACGGTCGGGAGGAGCGGGGCTCCTCCAGCGTAAGTTTAAATAACTTACGCCAGGTAAGTCTCACCGGAGGAGTGAGCGTCGACGAGAAATAGGAATGGAATCACGAAAGTCCAAGAGAGCGGCGAAAGCAGCTGCTATGGAGAGCAGCCAGCGAACCGCCTCTCCAGAGCTACAGGTATTACCTGCAGCTCCCGACTTCTCGCCCATGAGGGCCGTTGGTACTCCACGGTCGGGCGGCAAACCCACCCGGAAGTCGGACGGGGCCGGCGACCCAGCTGGGTCCGGTCCCAAGGACACCCCGTTCGCAGATAGCGACGGAGGGCGTCTAACCCGCATGGAGCGGATGATGGAGCAATTGCTCCAACGTGACCTGCTAATGCAGGGGCAGAGTCACAGTGGGTCTCTTCGCAGGCCCACGGCAGATTCCTACCAAGGACTGCCAAATGTCTCACCCTCCTCGCAGGGGAGCATTGAGGGTCAGAACTGGGCTGACCCAGAAGAAGGGGAGCTGGCTGAACAACCATCTGTGTCAGGGGTGTGTGAAGAATATCTGGATATGGTAAATAAACATGCAATGCCGACACAGAAAGGCCTACCTATCCACCCTAAGCTGGCAGCCAGCATTAACTACATGGCGACCAACCAGCTACAGGAACAGGCCATAAATTCTACAGCTGATAAATATATGGCTCCTGAAAACTGTAACTCACTTAATGTCCCTGCGGTGAACAACCCTATTTGGGGGAATATGAGCCCCTCGAGCAGAGGGCAGGAAATCAAACTTCAAAAAATCCTAAAGCTCTTAACCGCTGGGATCACAGCAGTGGCCAGAACTGCAGTGGGGATAGAGCTGCCGGAAGAACTGCAAGATGCCCTGGCTCTACTGTGTAATACACAGTATGAGATAAACAATTTCAGAAAGAGCATCATAAAGCCGGTGCTTAACCCCAAGTTTGCGGGGTTGTGTAAGCCTGGGAAGACTCAGCCTCCAAGCTTGCTGTTCGGGGATAACCTTCCCAAGCAAGTAAAAGATCTTGATGAGGAGGCCAAGGCCTTGGGCCTGATCAAGGTTCCCGGACCTACCAAACCTCATTACCCACAAAGACAGCACCCCTACATACCCACCGGACAGAGATACCATCAGAGACCTGCCGGTGGTGAAAGCTCGAAGGCCGGCCAACCTGCACAGCGGTCTTTTTTAGGCCATGGCCCAGCCCGGCCTTCTTGGAAGATGCGCCACTCCTACAACACGATGAATCAACAAAGGAAACAAGGACAGAAACCGCAACACCGGCAATAACCATGGAGGTAGGTGGGTCTGGTTTCCCCAGAAACACATCTTGCCTAAATTCACTTTATGTAGGGGGCCGGTTGCACATGTTTTATGAAAATTGGCGCACTTTTACCTCTGATCCTTTCATACTCAGGAGTATTCAGGGCTACAAAATTGAATTTATTCACGAACTCCCTACCCCGGTCCAGCATTCACCTAGCCGAAAATTCATACTCTCTCAAAAAGAGAGGGTAGCAGGGCATGCTGAACTATACAGATTAATTGAAAAAGGGGTAATTGAGAAGGCTACCAAAGAACCACAGGAGTTCGTGTCTAATATATTCACCAAAAACAAAAAAGACGGCGGTTGCCGTATTATCATAGATTTGACCGAACTGAATACTTCTGTTCAGTATGTTCATTTTAAAATGGACACCTTTGACACTTCTATACAGTTAATAGATTATGGGTACTACATGGCATGCATTGACCTCAAAGATGCATACTATTCTGTACCAATACACAAGGATCATAGGAAATATTTAAAATTTATCTGGATGGGACAATTATGGCAATACAAAGCCTTGCCTAATGGGTTATCATCAGCACCCAGATTGTTTACCAAGATATTAAAACCAGCCTTGGCCTACTTAAGGAAACAGAATCGTACTGTTATGGCCTATCTTGATGATATCCTCATTGTTTGGAAATGGCTACATTGGCAGTTACAGCCACGAAACATCTCTTTCAGAAGCTGGGTTTCATTATACATCCAGATAAATCAATATTAAAACCCTCTACGACCATGATATACTTGGGGTTCAATATCAACTCAGTGCAAATGTCTATCACGTTGCCACTAAGTAAGGTGGAGGACTTGATAGAGGCTTGCAGGAGCCTTATTGGCATCAAGGACCCATCCATTCGGCAGGTGGCCAGGGTGATTGGGAAGATAGTGGCTGCCTTCCCCGCAGCACAATATGGGCCTTTACATTATCAAAACTTACAAAGAGCCAAAATTATAGCTCTCAAAAGTCATGCAGGCCATTTCGATAGGCCTATGAAAATACCAGAAAAGGCAAAAGCCGAATTAAATTGGTGGATGGCTAATGCCCAATATTGTTCCAAACCCATCACTATCATCAATCCCTCGATCACCTTACAAACGGATGCCAGTGCCAAAGGTTGGGGAGCTACTAATACTACCTCTAGTTGTGGAGGTAGATGGAGTGCACAAGAGTTAACCCTATTCAAAAATTTGGGAATTAACTATTCAGAAATGCTGGCAGCATTTCACGGCCTCAGGGCATACTGCACAAACATGCACAAAGTTCATGTTAGGATACAAATTGACAACACCACGGTGGTGGCCTATATTAACCACATGGGCGGAATAAAGTCGATATTGTGTGATGAATTGGCCAACAATATCTGGCTCTGGTGTCTGCAAAGGGAAATTTGGATCTCAGCCACTCACCTCCCAGGCAAGCTAAACACAGTGGCAGACACCAGGTCACGCAAATTTAACGACAACATAGAATGGATGTTGGATCGAAAAGTGTTCACAGATATTGTAGAACGTTATGGGACACCAGATATCGACCTCTTCGCGTCCAGATTAAATCACCAACTACCAACATATGTTGCTTGGGAACCAGACCCTGGGGCAGTAGCGATGGACGCTTTCACGCTACATTGGGGGGATTTGTTCTGCTATGCATTCCCCCCTTTCTGCCTCATCAGTCGGGTCTTGCAGAAAATAAAACAAGATTCCGCATCGGGTATTTTGGTGGTGCCCGACTGGCCTACCCAACCATGGTTCCCAGCGGTACAGAAGATGGCCACAGAACCTTGCATTCGGGTCAATAAATGACCTAGCCTGCTCGTTCATCCTGTCACAGGAGAACATCACCCATGTTATGACCGCATGAACCTGTTAATTTGCAGATTCTAAAACGGCCTCTTTTCGGATTCGGACTCACTAGCAGAACGATAGACACCATCTCGGCGGCATGCAGGGAGTCCACCAGGAAGCAGTACCTCACCTACATCAAGAAATGGGAAGGATTCTGCGCTACTACCAACACTACATATGAATCCGCTACCATTACAGAAGTGCTGGAATTCTTGGCTACCCTACACTTTGATGAGGGACTGAGCTACAGTGCCATAAACAGTGCCAGGAGTGCACTATCATCCTACTTGGGCCAGGGGAGTGACCAATTGGGAATTGGATCACATCCATTAGTGTCCAAACTAATGAGAGGAATATTCAATTCCAATCCCCCTAGGCCCAGATATAACCATACGTGGGATATCAGCACAGTCCTAACTATGCTGCGAGGATGGACACCTAACACGGGACTCACTTGGCAAAGCTCACATACAAAATGGTAATGATTATGGCACTTATCACGGCACAACGGGTCCAGTCTCTGCACAAACTTAATCTGGATGCCATGACTATCACCAATGATAAAGTCACTTTTCATGTGCAGGGACTGTTGAAACAAGATCGACCCGGAGCGTCTGGTCATACCTTGGAATTTCTGGCATATCCAGCAGATTCTCAACTCTGCATCGTCACGTTAATTTCACAATATATCACAGTCACCAAAAACCTCAGGGGCACGGAGACAGCTTTGCTTATAAGCCACAAGAAGCCCCATCATAAAGTCACGGTGCAAACCATTTCTAGATGGTTAAGGGTGGTTTTGGATGCGGCGGGGATGGACACTAATATATTCAAATCTCACTCCACCAGGGTGGCATCCACTTCGGCGGCTAGGAGGATGGAAGTACCATTGGACCACATCCTGGCCACAGCGGGTTGGAGCAATGAAAGGACTTTTCAACGCTTCTACAACAAACCCGTGGCCTCCCCTGACACTTATGCAGGGAGGATTTTGAGTACTGTCAAATAATTTACCCCTATGGGATATTTATTTTGGTTTGGTATGAATAAATACCTATTGTTTGTTTTTCAGCCAGTGTCATGTCTGAATTACGTTCATCCTCTCATCCCAGCATAGCGGTGTGTGAGCATGGAGTTTCCAGGGCATGAAATCACAGAGCTTTGAAATCTTCACGTAGTCTCTCACGTGACTACCGAAATAAAATAGTAAGATTAAACGAGAACTTACCAGTTTGAAGTTTGATCTTTATTTTATGAGGAGTTACGATGAGGGATTACGTGCCCTCCGCTCCCAACCCTCTACTATAAAGATCACCTGGTATGGAAGTTCTCTCTTATCTTACTATATTAGTCATTGTGACTGTCTGTGATTTCACACCACTGCTTTGAAGAATGTCGCGCATGCTTGCTGGCGGGGTCTTCACGTAATCCCTCATCGTAACTCCTCATAAAATAAAGATCAAACTTCAAACTGGTAAGTTCTCGTTTAATCTTACTATTTTTTATGTTTCTATGTTTCTACCTGTGATGCCTACTTTATGCTGTAAGAAAATATAAAGGTGAAATTCTGCATCATGACGTCACAAATGAAACCTCCATGGCCACCAAAGCTAAAGCATTACCTTTGTTGCAATCATAGACATGTTGTTTACATGAAATACTTGCATTTAAATATTGCAGCACATTGCAGCAAAGGATGAAACTTTTAATAAAATGTGTGTTGCAGTGTGGGTGATAATCTGGAGAAATGTCTCAGCTTTTAGCAACATAAATAAAATGACAACTAATAATAGAACCTTCACACTTCAAAAAAAAATCACACAGATTGAATGATTTAAAATGAAACATCCTAACCCAGAATTAGCCATCAATCAAGAAGGCTCCTGCCTAAAACCACAATGTACTGGGGATATGAGCCAGCTAAACAAAAATACTTACACTTAAAAACTTGGCCAGGGGCAAGAAGGGAGAGGGAGATGGTTTTATAATGACCTAAAATTGGAGAATGTAATGTTCTTACCATTGGGTTGTAAGCTACTCAAGCAGATATAATAAGCGAGGTGATAATGGGGCATTTGGATAGCAGTAAAAGGATTAGTCCAAGTCAACATGGATTTATGAAAGGAAAATCATGCTTGACTAATCGTCTGGAATTTTTTGAGGATGTGACAAGTAAAATGGATGAAGGGGTGCCAGTGGATGTAGTGTATCTAAACTTTCAGAAAGACTTTGATAAAGTCCCGCACGGGAGACTGGTGACTAAAATTAGAGCACATGGTATTGGGGGTAGGGTGTTGACATGGATAGAAAATTGGTTGGCAGACCGGAAGCAAAGAGTAGGAGTGAACAGGTCCTTTCCAGAATGGCAGGCAGTGGCGAGTGGAGTGCCGCAAGGCTCGGTGTTGGGGCCGCAACTGTTCACCATATATATTAATGATTTGGAAGAGGGAATTAGGAGCAACACTAGCAAGTTTGTGGATGACCCAAAGCCGGGTGGCAGTGTGAACTGTGAAGAGGATGTTAGGTGGTTGCAGGGTGACCTGGACAGGTTGAGTGAGTGGGCAGATGCGTGGCAGATGCAGTATAATATAGATAAATGTGAGGTTATCCACTTTGGCGGCAAAATCAAGGTGGCAGATTATTATCTCAATGGGGTTAGGTTAGGTAAGGGGAGGTACAGCGAGACCTGGGTGTCCTTGTACACCAGTCACTGAAAGTTGGCGTGCAGGTACAGCTGGCAGTGAAGAAAGCTAATGGAATGTTGGCCTTCATAACAAGAGGATTTCAGTACAGGAGTAAAGAGGTTCTCCTGCAGTTGTATAGGGCTCTGGTAAGATCACATCTGGAGTATTGTGTACAGTTTTGGTTTCCCAATTTGAGGAAGAACATCCTTGTGATTGAGGCAGTGCAGCGTAGGTTCACGAGATTGATCCCTGGGATGGTGGGACTGTCATATGAGGGAAGATTAAAAAGACTAGGCTTGTATTCATTGGAGTTTAGAAGGATGAGGAGGATCTTATAGAAACATATAAAATTATAAAGGACTGGACAAGCTAGATGCAGGAAAAATGTTCCCAATGTTGGGCGAGTCCAGAACCAGGGGCCACACTCTTAGAATAAAGGGGAAGCCATTTAAGACTGAGGTGAGAAAAAACTTTTTCACCCAGAGAGTTGTGAATTTGTGGAATTCCCTGTCACAGAGGGCAGTGGAGGCCAAAAACTGGATGGATTTAAGAGAGTTAGATAGAGCTCTAGGGGCTAGTGGAATCAAGGGATATGGGGAGAAGGCAGGCATGGGCTATTGATTGGGGACGATCAGCCATGATCACAATGAATGGCGGTGCTGGCTCGAAGGGCCGAATGGCCTCCTCCTGCACCTATTTTCTATGTTTCTATGTTTTTATATTAGAATATGAGGTGTTGTTCCTCCAATTTGTGTGTGACCTCGTTCTGGCAGTGGAGGAGGCCCAGGATAGAAAGGTCAGCGTGGGAATGGTAAGGGGACATAAATGATGATGTTTACTGTCAGTCTTCCTGTGCTTCTCAAATGACCAAATACATCTGCTGATAATCCCTGAATTCTAACCCTGTTGCTCCAGTCAGTTCTTTCTGCCGAAGATCTTTCTGTCTTCAATCTTCTCCAGCCGCAGGTGAGTTCCCGGAGGGCTGGAGAGTGGTCAATGTTGGTTGTTGTTTAAAAAGGGAAGTAGGGATAAATCCAGGAAATTATAGGCCGATGAGTCTCACGTCAGGGGCAGGGAAACTGTTAGAGAGGATTCTTCAGCTTGGAATTTACCCGCCTGTGGACGAGAGGTTGCTAACCAGGGAAAGTCAGCATGGCTTTGTGTGGGACAGGTCATGTCTTGAGTTGTTCGAGGAAGTGACATAGAAACATAGAAACATAGAAACATAGATGATTGATGAGGGTAGGGCAGTTGAAGTGGTCTACATGGATTTTAGGAAGGCATTTTACAAAGTCCCACATTGTATACTGGTCCAGAAGATTAAGGTACACGGGATACTTGGAGACTTGGTTGTTTGGATTAAGACTCTTTGAAGATAGAGAGCAGTGGGGATTGGATGTCATTTAAACTGGTGATATGTTCAGCATGGACATTGTGGGCCGAAGGGCCTGTTCCTGTGCTGTGTTGTTCTATTTTTCTATTAGGCGCAGAAACAATTTAGATTATTTCTCCAAAGAATGGCAACATTTAAAAAAAAAAGAGAGCCCCATTGATGCAATCTCAGTGTACATGACGCAGATGTCGTGACGCTGCTGGATATTTACTTTCCCTTTCTGCTTGTTTCCTTTGGAAGAAAAAGGAGAGATGAGAATATTAATGGGTCCTTGAAAAGATTGTGTTGAATGCAAGTCAGTGACCATTCCACAAGGGAAATGCACGAAGCATAGAAGCCAGTATTGTGAATCGATGCAGGAAGACTGTTTCATATTCACAACCAAAATTCTTGAAGATGAATCACCGTCAAGACCTTGACGTCACATTGGGTGTTGCCATGGAAACGGATAAAAAAAGGAATTGTTCCTTCACGTTTCTCCTTTAGGTTATTGTCTACGTCGACATCCTGATCTATGAAAGAGAATTAATATTTGCTGCCTTTTCCAGACATTAATGCACTATTTCTCATCGTTTTAAAATTAATAATTGATGTTCCTTCTATTTTAAGCGTTGTTCTTGAGCTGTACTTATGTGCCAGTTAATCTGGCACGACTAGAGGGCCGGAGGGTGGGGGTGGGAGTCAGGATGAGGGTGGGGTGGGAGTCAGGATGAGAGTGGGGGTGGGAGCGGATGGGTGAGGGTGGGGGGGAGAGGGTGAATATGAGGGGGTTGGTGTGAGGAGAACGGGGGCGTGAGGGGGAGGGTAACTGAGGGTGAGTTTGGGAGGGAACGGGGAGGTTGAGGGTGAGAGTGGAGGGTGAGGTTGAGGTTGGGGCTGAGGGTGTGGGAGGGAGATACGGTGATGGAGGCCAAGGGGATAATAAGGAACAAGGTGTTCAAAGATTTTCCCCATACATTTCCTTTAAACCATCTCCCTTTCATCTTAAAGCCGTGCCCTCTCATAAACCTCCACTGCACCCTCTCCAAAGCATTCACAACCTTCTAGTGAAAGACGGCAGACCATTGAAAAGTTGTCATGGTGTCAAGGCACATACCGGGCAAGAGCCTCACAAGGTCGATTATGAACCTCACCTTGTGGGTCTCCACACAAATCTATTAACCAGGGTTTTAGCAGCTGGCCCTGGTGGACATGAACCTTTAAACATTCTGATCCTGCCTGAAAATATCTGAATATTTACTGCTTGTATAAACTCTGTAATTTCAAATTATCTTCACCATTTAAGAAGCCCAGTGGCCATAATAACACTCATAGAATACAGCATGGAAAAGATTGAATGGTGATGTTGAGAGGAAACAGGTGTTGCCCTTTGACCTATAGATGTCAGCTTTAGTTTAGAGACACACATGGAAACAAACCCTTTGTCCCACTGAGTCCCCAGTGACCATCGATCACCCCTCCACACTCGTTCTATGTGATCCCACTTTCACAATCACTGCCTACACATCAGGAGCAAGTTGCAGAAGCCAATTTGTCTACGTCTTTGGGATGTGGGAGGAAACTGGAGCACCCGGAGGAAACCCATGCAGTCACTGGGAGAACGTGCAAACTCCACACATACAGCACCCGAGGTCAGTCTCTGGCAGCGGCTCTACCCACTGCGCCACCTTGTTTCACTGGATCCGTTCAGTACCAATTCCTGGTTGACCAGGTAACATCTGCATTTGAACGTTGCTTGAAATGTATCAACTTTCTAATTAGTTGCAGCAGTTCGGAAGCAGTAAATGTTTGTATCACTTCACTGCTGACTTACAGTGAAAAAGAGCAACTAGCCTTGCTCACACATGGGGCAGCACCCACAACCTGTCCCACCTGCCCTGGGCCCACCTCACTACACCCAATATCTCTTGTTAGCTGTGATTCTGCCATAGAACGATGCACAAGGTGTCCTCTCTGGGACTGGGTAGTTTTTGCTCAGCACTCCCCACACTGGCCTCGTCAGTCACCTGAGAGCACAGAGAGCTGGAAACAAGTCCTTCTCTTTCCCATGAGACTAAATGCGGCAAGATGATTCTTGCTCATCCTAAATTTGAGAATCAAATGTTGGCATCTTGCTGATGTGACTGCTGTATTTCTACAGTGGTGGTGCCTTAAACATCTATCAGCTGTACATTGGCAGATACTGTTCATGAAAGTCTGTATATAAATATATGCTTTTATTTTTATTATTTTTGATGCAATCCACTGTGCATTGCACCATATGTGTAGCTCTGCATCATGCACTGTGCACCAGACATTATGTATGCAGAGTGTTTACTTTTGTCTAGTTTAGTGATACAGCATGAAAACAGGCTCCTGTACTTACAAAGGCAACCTTTCCTCAATACAGTACCTTACTTGAAGACTAACCTTCTATCTTTCCATGACTACCTTCAAACATACAGGATTGGGGAGACTTGTATTTTATCAATACTTCCACCAATTTCATAAGATGAGGTGAGACACAGCCTCATGATAACCAGAACAACACACGATAATAATATGAAAATCATCAACTTTTTTTGCATTGTATTCCGTTCTTTATTAGTTATGCCCAGTGCTCTTTTGTGATGGTACAACTAGTTAGTTGTTAGTTACTCAGTTACTCAGTTAATTAGCTAGTTAGTTAGTTAATTACTAGCTTCAGTCTGAAGAAGGGTTTCAGCCCGAAACGTTGCCTATCTCCTTTGCTCCTTAGATGCTGCTGCACCCGCTGAGTTTCTCCAGCCTTTTGTGTACCCTCGATTCTCCAGCATCTGCAGTTCCTTCTTTAACACCATATTTAGTTAATTAGTTGTCACAGCATACCAGCACCTCTAAACAGTTTGAGAGATTGATAGAAAGATTGCAAGATACAGCATGGAAACCTCGTGACCATCCTATCTATCTGTGATGCTACTTCCAGGACATGATGTACTTGCAGTCCTAGATCCCTCTGCCCCACAGCACTCCCCAGGGACCAAACAATCACTGTGAAGGTGCAGGAAAGAACTGCAGATGCTGATTTAAACCGAAGATAGACACAAAATGCTGGAGTAACTCAGCGGGCAGGCAGCATCCCTGGAGGACATGGATAGGCGGTGTATCGGGTGGGGACCCTAATGAGGAGAAGGATGTACTGGGTACCTTTCAGACATGAAATGAACCCCTTTGTTGCACGGATTCAGAACTACCTTTTATCACTGCGGACGGCTTGATTGTAATCATGTATTGTCTTTCCACTGACTGGTTAGCACGCAACAAAAGCTTTTCACTGTACCTCGGTACACGTGACAATAAACTCAAACTCAACCCAAACCACTCTTAGGTTTGCAAGTTTGGAAGTAGTTCCACAATCACCGTTCCAAACAGATGGCAGGCACCGAACCAGCCGAGTTTGCTCGCTATTTTGAGAAATCCCGCTTTTGCTGCCGAACACCACAATTGTCTTGTTACCTTTTGCAGATTGCAACTTCCCCGCTTGGTCCGATGATGGGTTTGATTAAAACTGCTGTCGACACTGATGCTATTTTGATTCATGTTCTCAGCCTCCCGCTGGGCATCTTCAGGAAGCTAAGATTAGAACTCAGGCACGTTGCACGCTCACATTTATCCACATACTTTCCACAATACTGTCTTTGCCCTCTGGTGATTTAGCTCGTTAGTGCTGTACAGAACCATCAGCAGGCAGTTCAGGAAGTTCACCGTCACTTCCAAGTGATGGTTGACCAGGTTTCAGCTGAAACTGTTTAATCATCTTTGGGCTCAGATCGTGGGGAATTGTTTGCAGGATAGTTTGTATGTTCTCCGTGTGACCACGTGGATTTTCTCCAGGTGCTCCGGTTTCCTCCCACATTTCCCAAAGATGTGCGGGTTTGCAGGTTAAATTGCCCCTTGCATGTAAGGAGTGGATGAGAAAGTGGGATAACATGGAACTAGTGTGAATGTGTGATCGATAGTTGGCATGGAATTGGTGGGCCGAAGGGCCTGTTTCCATACGGTATCTTTCAATCAGTCACTCAATCAGTCTAACCCAAAAGTAAATGTAGCCAAAGAGCAGGCAAAGGGCTGGTGATTATAGTCTTTGCCTCTGCTCCATCCTTGTAATCAAAGGGTCAGTCCCATTTCATGTTCCCAGAGCATTTTTAGCATGGGCCCACTCACACCACAGCTGTTCGAAAGTAAAAGTTCCCTAATCCAAATTAATATATTAATGTAAAGTTCTAATCAGGAGCTGGATATTTATCACATCTCCAACCGCAATGTAACACACGCTGTGCCCTAGAGACACCGTGTTATTTTGAAGTTGTGAGTTCTGCTGTAGATTACAGAGTTTATATATAGCTTCTTGAACTGCTCGAATTCCTCAGAATATTACACCCAGTATTTACTTCAGAGAAACACCCCACTCAAAGCTGGAGAGAATGTGATTCTAGTAGCAATCACAAGACTGAGTTTAGAAAGACTATTTATTCCATCGAAATGCCATTGATGTTGAACAAAGAACATCTCTCTCTCTCTCTCTCTCTCTCTCTCCATCCTCTCTCTCTCTCTCTCCTCGCTCTGTCCATCCTCTCTCTCTCTCTCCTCTCTCTCCCTCTCTCCCTCTCTCCCTATCTCTCTCTCCTCTCCTCTCTCTCCTCTCTCTCTCTCCTTGGAGTTCAGCACTTTCTATTTGTATCTTATTTTTGTAGGAAGTGCAGTATTTTGCTTCAGTAACTAAAAGGAGAAACTGCAGAGTTATTTTGTCGAGGCTGCCGGGAGGATTCTGGGCCCCGTGTGATATCCACTCCTGTGAGGTTATCCACTTTGGTGGCAAAAACATGAGGGTAGACTATTATCTGAATGGTGGCAGATTAGGTAAGGGGGAGATACAACGAGACCTGGGTGTCATGGTACACCAGTCATTGAAAGTAGGCATGCAGGTGCAGCAGGCAGTGAAGAAAGCAAATGGTATGTTAGCATTCATAGCGAAAGGATTTGAGTATAGGAGCAGGGAGGTTCTACTGCAGTTGTACAGGGTTTTGGTGAGGCCACACCTGGAGTGCTGCGTACAGTTTTGGTCTCCAAATCTGAGGAAAGACATCCTTGCCATAGAGGGGGTACAGAGAAGATTCACCAGACTGATTCCTGGGATGTCAGGACTTTCATATGAGGAAAGATTGGATAGACTCGGTTTGTACTCGATGGAATTTAGAAGATTGAGGGGGGATCTTATAGAAACCTACAAAATTCTTAAGGGGTTGGACAAGCTAGATGCTGGAAGATTGTTCCCGATGTTGGGGGAGTCCAGAACAAGGGGTCACAGTCTAAGGATAAGGGGGAATTCCTTTAGGACCGAAATGAGGAAAACATTCTTTACACAGAGAGTGGTGAGTCTCTGGAATTCTCTGCCACAGAAGGTAGTTGAGGCCAGTTCATTGGCTATATTTAAGAGGGCGTTAGATGTGGCACTTGTGGCTAAAGGGATCAGGGGGTATGGAGAGAAGGCAGGTACGGGATACTGAGTTGGATGATCAGCCATGATCACATTGAATGGCGGTGCAGGCTCGAAGGGCCGAATGGCCTACTCCTGCACCTATTTTCTATGTTTCTATGTTTCTATGTTTGTGTCAGGTGATGAGGTAGGAAGTGATTGTCGGTGATGAAGGCAGACAGGAGACAGCTGTTGTGAGGGGGCACAAGCAACTGCAGGTGGTGGCAGTAATACCCAGACAATGCTTTGAGTCAGGATTCCTCTGCAGACTGGAGAAGGGTCGAGACCGGAAACATCGTCTGACCATTCCCTCCACAGATGCTGCCTGACCTGCCTCATTCCTCCAGCACTTTGTATTTTGCTGCCAGGTGTTCAGTTTAGTTTAGAGATAGAGCAGCTTTGTGCCCACCGAGCCCATGCCAACCAACAATCACCTGTTCACTAGTTAGAAACATAGAAACATCGTTCTATTATACACACTAGGGACAGTCACCTATTAATCTGCAAGCCTGCTCATCTTTGGAGTGTGGGAGGCAACCGGAGCACCTGGGGAAAACCCATGTGGTCACAGGGAGAACGTACAAACTCCGCGCGAACAGCATCTGTAGTCAGTGTAAATAAGCAATTTACAAACTCTAAAAGTGTTCAACACATTTTAATGATAGCACAAGGTATTACATACATCCTCAAATACTGGCTACATTCTTCTAGTGAACCGTATCCAGGAAGGGGAAGGCGTTATGATTGATGTTAACTAGGCGGGGTTAATGGTACTGAGGTAACTATGTTATTGGTTGCATGCAAAACCATCTACATCCTTCCCCTTAGAAAATTTAAAAGAAACAGACCGTTGTCACTACAACAGAATTAAACAGAATTAAACAGAATCGCCATAACGAACAGGTGGCTTGCTGATCCGGCCCGAGCGCGTACCCGGGTCGCTGGCGTTGTAAGCAGCAACTCTACCTCTGCGCCACAATGCTGCCACGTGTTATAGTCAAGGTGAAAGGCAGTGGGAATGAGACAAACACAATATCGAATTCCAGTGGCTAGTTTTCATGTGTTCAGCAAAGCGATAGACAGATGCATGGACAGAGTAGCCTCCTGTGCTGTATAGTTATGTGTCTCAAAAGAGAAACGCAAGAGGAAAATAACAGAAAGAATGCAATGAAAAGACTGGCGAGTGAATGTGAGCAGCTGCTCTGTTCCTGTCCATGAATATGTAGAGCTGATAAATATTACAGTGCTTGCCATCAACATGAACACTGAACAAATGAACACAAAGTATAGCCCCTGTCCACTGCCCCCAGCCAATGCCCTCAGCACAGAGGGAGGACCTCGCCCAGGGTGGCTCCAGCTATTCTCAACGGGTTCCATGCAAGTCTTGGCACAAGTTATGTTTCAAAAAGTCTTTGACCATCAACAACTCGTGGTCCTGGTCTTCACCACCGCCCCTCTAGCCCACCCACCACCCATCCCCTCTCACACATATAGACACACACACACTCGCACTCACTCACACACTCACACACACACATATACACTCCATATAACCATATAACCATATTACAATTACAGCACGGAAACAGGCCATCTCAGCCCTTCAAGTCCATGCCGAACAACTTTTTTCCCTTAGTCCCACCTGCCTGCACTCATACCATAACCCTCCATACCCTTCTCATCCATATGCCTATCCAATTTATTTTTAAATGATACCAACGAACCTGCCGCCACCACTTCCACTGGAAGCTCATTCCACACCGCTATCACTCTCTGAGTAAAGAAGTTCCCCCTCATGTTACCCCTAAACTTCTGTCCCTTAATTCTAAAGTCATGTCCTCTTGTTTGAATCTTCCCTATTCTCAAAGGGAAAAGCTTGTCCACATCAACTCTGTCTGTCCCTCTCATCATTTTAAAGACCTCTATCAAGTCCCCCCTTAACCTTCTGCACTCCAGAGAATAAAGACCTAACTTATTCAACCTATCTCTGTAACTTAGCTGTTGAAACCCAGGCAACATTCTAGTAAATCTCCTCTGTACCCTCTCTATTTTGTTGACATCCTTCCTATAATTGGGCGACCAAAATTGTACACCATACTCCAGATTTGGTCTCACCAATGTCTTGTACAATTTTAACATTACATCCCAGCTTCTATACTCAATGCTCTGATTTATAAAGGCTAGCATACCAAAAGCTTTCTTTACCACCCTATCTATATGAGATTCCACCTTCAAGGAACTATGCACGGTTATTCCCAGATCCCTCTGTTCAACTGTATTCTTCAATTCCCTACCATTCACCATGTACGTCCTATTTTGATTTGTCCTGCCAAGGTGTAGCACCTCACATTTATCAGCATTAAACTCCATCTGCCATCTTTCAGCCCATTTTCCCAACTGGCCTAAATCACTCTGTAGAATTTGGAAATCCTCTTCATTATCCACAACACCCCCTATCTTGGTATCATCTGCATACTTACTAATCCAATTTACCACCCCTTCATCCAGATCATTGATGTACATGACAAACAACAAAGGACCCAACACAGATCCCTGAGGCACCCCACTAGTCACCTGCCTCCAACCCGACAAGCAGCCATCCACCATTACTCTCTGGCTTCTCCCATTCAGCCACTGTTGAATCCCTCTTGCTATTCCTGCATTTATACCCAACAGTTGAACCTTCTTAACCAACCTTCCATGAGGAACCTTGTCAAAGGCCTTACTAAAGTCCATATGGACAACATCCACTGCTTTACCCTCGTCAATTTCCCTAGTAACCTCTTCAAAAAATTCAAGAAGATTAGTCAAACCTGACCTTCCAGGCATAAATCCATGTTGACTGTTCCTAATTAGACCCTGTTTATCCAGATGCTTATATATATTATCTCTAAGTATCTTTTCCATTAATTTGCCCACCACTGAAGTCAAACTAACTCACACTCACACTCACACTTAGTCACACTCACACACACACATACATATACACTCACACACACACTCACATACACACACTTACTCACACACACACATACACACTCACACTCACACATACACACACACTCTCACACTCACGTACACACACATACTCGCTCACACACATAGACACACTCTCACATAGACACACACATACTCTCACACACGCACACTCACACACACTCTCTCTCACACACTCACACTCTCGCGCACACATACTCGCACACACATACAGTACTCACACATATACACACACACACACTCACCCACACACACACACAATCACACACACACACACACACACTCTCGCACACACACACACTCTCACCCACACACACACTCTCACACATACACACACACACACTCACACACGCACGCACACACATAGATGCTGAGGTATACACACACTCTCACTTACATAGACACACACATACTCTCACACACGCACGCACTCATACACACTCTCTCACACTCTTGCACACACATACTCACACACACATACAATACACACGCACACACACACTCTCACACACACACTCACACCGACACACACACTCTCACCCACACACCAACACTCTCACACACACACACACTCACACCGACACACACACCAACACACCAACACTCACACCAACGCACACACACACACACACCAACACTCACACCAACACACACACACACACACACACACACACACGCGCACGCACACGCGCACACACACATAAACATACACACACACAGATGCTGAGGAACCTGAAGGCCCACTCTGACACTCTCACATACGCTTGCACATAAAGCAAAGGCATTCGATGATACACAGAAACACACAGAAATACTGTATATTTCGTATGAAGGTTCTCGACCTGAAACGTCACCTATTCCTTTTCTCCAGAAATGCTAGCTGACCCCTTCAGTTACTCCAGCATTTTGTGTCTATCTTCGGTGTAGGAACGGTAGCAGCATCTGTAGTTCCTCACACGCAAATGTAAGACCCAGTCTCCAGAGATCAAACAGTAGAGCTGTGTACCTGTCCAAGTGTCTTCTATATGTTGTTATAGTACCTACCTATAGATTAATTGCCGTTGGTAATTTGTCCCTTATGTGATTGATTAAGGTTTATTTAATAGGAACAGATACAAAGCATAGATACACTTGAAACAGTCATCTAATGTATGCATCATAGTATTTTTAGCCAAGGCTAATTCGCAACACTTGTCCCTAGTAGGGCTTTTGTCAGCAGCATCCAATAATAAAGAACACACAGTTACACAATAAAAATGTAACATAAGCATCCGCCACAGCATTTGTCACTGTGGTGGAAGGCACAACATTTGCCCGTCCTCCTCCACTTTCCCCCGTGGTCGGGACCTCAACCCTCCGCAGCCGTCGCTGCAGGCGTCCAGACGAGTAAAGTCCAGGGTTGGCTCTTCCCCACCAGAGACCGCGGCTTCAGGCTGGTACAGGCCGCAGGCCGGCGGTTGAAGATTTAAAGTTCCCGCCGCTGCCAGGAGCACCGCAGACGGCAGGGCCGGCGGTCGAAGCTCCCCTCCGGGGGTGATGGTAAGTCCACGCCGGACCCGCGGTAGACGTAGGCCACGTGCGGGCCGGCGGTGGTGGCTTCTTCATCCCCCGGGTCCCCCACGAGGAAACCCGGGCTGTGGACGCCGCTCCCTGCTGGAGCCCTGCAGACCGCGGCTTCAGGCTGCCGACTGCCGCGGGCCAGCGAAACGAAGCGCTCCCCTCCGGCGAGACCCAGCGAGGGCTCGCCCGCTCCTAGCCGAGTGTCCACGCTGCACCCGCCGCTGAAGTCCCGGGCGCGTCTCCGGGAAAGGCCGCGCCAATCCTTGTTGTTAGGCCTCGGGGGAGGCGACATGGAAAAGTCGCCTCTCTGTGGAAGAGACGGCCAAAACGGTTTCCCCCTAACCCCTCCCACACCACCCCCCACACAAGACACACCAAGAAACATTTAAACGGTGCACTGAAACATACTAAAAACAAAAAAAAGTGGAAAAAAGACAGACAGCTGTTAGCAGGGCTGCCGGCTTGCAGTGCCCCCACCACCTTGTGTAGTAGAGAGCTAGTCTACGGGGATCACTGGTCAGTGTGGGCTTTGTGGGGTGGAGGGCTTGTTTCTACACTGTATCTCCAAACTCTGAACTAAACTAGTTTCCTTGTCTTCATATTTATAAGTGTGTTTCCCATTGTTGTCGTATTAGATGCAGCACAATTGGTGACTTGTGATTGACTCCATGGAGGTTGCTCCAAGATATTTTCCAGTTGCTAGAGGAAGGACCTTCACAGGTCCCCTGATACAGAAGGAGCCATGTTTCACAGTCTTATACAATCGACAACAGAACCGACAGCATTATAGTAGAAATCACAGGAACAAATCTTGGCTACACATTCCCTGAGATTGAAACAAATGACAATATGGTATCGGAAAAGAATTATTTATAAACATCCCACTTAGCTGTATTTTGGGATGGTGAATTAAACGGTTACTTGTAACGCCTGACAGTTAGTCTATAAGAACAAATCTTTTCTAGATGTTTGTTTGATCCAAATGATAAATCTCAGTGTTAGTGCTCATTGCTAATGAAATGCCAGCTCTGTACATCCTTTAATTTAAGTCCCCAGATTGCCAGATATTTAAAATCATGTTTACAATTGGATTTCATTCGGCTGAAGATTTCTTGGACTGATGCCAAACTTCAGGAAGATATCTGTCTGTGCTGCCGGACACGTTAACAGACAGTTCCACCACCGATTTTCCAGCAACTGGTGGTCTGGCACCTCCTTTAATCGAGACAAAATTACGAGAGTGCACTTGAAATTCCTCCTGGAAGTACCCAGGAAAACCTGGCGCCTAGGCCGGGTAAGGCAGCCAATCCCGGCCTCATCAGGGCTTCCGCGGTGGATCAGTGGGTCTAATTTACCCGCTGTGGCTGGGGCTCTGGAACTCCGGAACTCCGGAACTCCGGCTCGGCCGGAGCTGGCAGATCCGTTCCCATAGCCGACTCCCAAGGCTGATTTTGAGGGCCGGTATTTCGGCCCCTTGGCGGCCTTGGCGGACCGTTATGGTATTGCTGGATTCCTCTCGGAGGCCGTGACCTCTGTTGACCCGGCAGAAATCCAGAAAGGCTCTGGAACCAAGGATGCAGGGTAATTGGTGGTGAACTTGCACTGGATTGAATAAAGAGACTCGGGCAAAACTACAACAATGAATCATTGGAATATTCTGCACTACTGGGAGCGGCTGTGTAAAATCAGAGTTAATATTTCACGTTGAGATACAAGGAACTGCAGACGCTGGAATCTTGAGCAACAAGAAAAGTGCCAGCGACACAGTGGGTCGGCAGATTTGTGAAGGGAATGATGTTTCTGGTCAGGACCCTTCTTCAGAAACCGAAGAGATTGAAGAAGGGTCCCCATCCAAAATGTTGACTGTCGATTTATTTCCACTGATGCTGTCTGACCCGTGTAATTCCTCCATCACTATGTACTTTGCTTAGCATTTCAGGTTGTTGGACACAAAATACTAATTTTACTTTGGAATCACGTGAGTGACTATGTGAAGAAGCCCGCCAGCCAGCATGCGTGTCAATACGTCTAACGCATGGCGCCACGACCGGCTGATAGACGCTCCTCCAGCAGTAAGTTTAAAAGTCCCACAGGTAAGTTCTCGAACTTTTTCTGAGGTCGTTTATTCATTAAATCTTAATTGCAGCGCTTCAAGTACGAACGGTGATGGACAAATCAAGAGTGAAGTCCAGACGGGCTGCTGTGGAAGACTGCGGGAGTGCGGCTAGCGGGCGGCTGTTGATTTCACCACCCGAGTCGCTGGCGGGGCAGCCAGCGACTTCAGACTTGGTGCCTATGGAGAGCACCTTGACTACCCTGAGAGGTGGGAAAGCCAAACAAAAGTCTAATAGGCCTATCGACTCGGACGAGTCAGGCCAGGAGGGGTCGCCTCCTACATTGGGAAGCGTCTTCGGACGTCTATCCCTGATGGAGCATCTGATGGAAGGATGCTCCATCACGATATACTCCAAGGAACTGAGTCATATCAGCGCGGGACTCGGGGGCCCACGGCAGCGCCTGGTGCATGGTTGCATAATGTCTCCCTCTCTGAGGAGGGGAGCATACGGAGCCAGTTTTGGGCTGACTCGGAGTTCGGTGGTATGTCTGGGGAGCACACCCCGATGCACGAGCTGCGGGAAGAATTGCCTGCTATGGTAGCTAAATGTGCCATACCGTCACAAATTGGGGAGCCGCTGGATGAAGAATTGGCGGTCAGCATTAATTACCGAGCTTCACATCAGCTCCAGGAGCAGGTAATGGTTCTTGGTTCTTGGTTACTTGCTCCTCCAAAATATTCCAACTGGAATTTAAACTGGAGGTGGTGAAGGGAGGTAATGGTGCAAACATCCATGCGGTACCATACGCCTGTCAACTGTGCTTCACTCAGAGTGCCGGCTGTAAACAGCTCGATCTGGAGTTACATTAGTGGGGGCATCAAAGCCCAGGAGGTAAAACTCCAGAGGATCCTTAACTTGCTAGCTTCAGGCATCACGGCCTTTGCCAGGTCGGTGGATGGAAGTTCCCTGTCGGATGTGCAACAAGATGCACTGGCATTAATGTGCAACGCACATTTTGAGATTAATTGCTTCCGCAAGAATGCCATCCGCCCCGCCTTGAATCCCAAGTTTGCGGGATTATGCAGGGCCAGTAACGTACAGCCACCAAACTATTTGTTTGGGGAAGATCTGCCAATGTAGGTCAAAGACCTAGATGACGAGGCGAAAGTTGTGGGGCTAATCAGAGCTCCACCAACGAGAGCTTCGTCATTCCGGCGGCAGCACCCCTACGCTTCCACCAGCAGCTAAAGATTCACAGAAACTGGTAGCAGCACGAAGACCGAACGCTTTGGGCAGAGGTCTTTTTTAGGGCAAGGCTCGGGCCGGCCCATGTAGAAGATGCACACTCCCGCAGCTCTACCCCGCAAACACCGGGGGTGGAATAGACACCGCAAATCTACCGGTAACCATGGAGGTAGGTGGGTCTGGTTCTTTCTGGAACATAAGGTGTATGGGTCAGTCACAAGTTGGTGGGAGATTACGGTCCTTTTTGAATGAATGGCATTGGATAACATCAGATTTGTTTATACTGCACAGTATAGATGGGTTCCAAATTGAATTCCTTTCTAATTCACTTGCACCCACCTAGCATACACCAAACCGAACCTTTGCTCATTCACAACAGAAGGGTTTGGATGTACAGGCTGAAATTCAGTTATTATTTACAAAAGGGGTAATTGAGAGGTTGAGTCATGAATCTCAACAATTTGTGTCCAATATATTTACAAGACAAAAGAAGGATGGAGGATGCCGAATCATCCTTGACTTGACTCGGCTTAACTCCTTTGTGCAGTATAGACATTTCAAAATGGAAAACTTTGTTACTGCCAAACAACTGCCTTTCAAGGGATGTTATATGGCATGCATCAATCTCAAAGATGCACACTACTCGGTACCCATTCATAGGGATCACCGGAAATATTTGAAATTTAGCTGGATGGGGCAACTATGGCAGTTTAAAGTGTTGCCTAATGGGTTGAGTTCAGCCCCCAGATTATTCACAAAATTGTTGAAACCAGTACTTCGGCTATTGCGAGCTCAAAATCATATAGTGATGGCATACTTGGCATCCTAATCATAGGAAAAACTCTGAAGTTAGCTAAATTAGCTATTTCAGCAACCAAATTCTTGTTTTTAGAGATTGGGGTTTCTCATCCATCCAGTTAAATCCTACTCCTGCACCTAATTTCTATGTTTCTATGTTTCTAAATCAAAGTTGACACCATCTAGAGTTATGGATTATTTGGGATTTACCATTAACTCTATTCACTTGTCTGTAACTCTGCCTTGGGGCAAGAGATTGGAATTAATAGAAGCCTGCAACAATATCATTGTGAAGCAGCAACATTTTATTCGACAAGTAGCCAGTATAATTGGCAAATTAGTGGCTTCTTTTCCTGCTCTATTGGGTCTCACCCACTGATATCCCGGTTCATGAAAGGGATCTTCAATTTGAATCCTCCCAGGCCCAGATACTCGGAAATATGGAATGCAAGCGTGGTACTAACGCTGCTTTGCTGGTGGGCTCCAGCAACATCCCTATCCCTGGCCCAGCTCACTTACAAGGTAGTGATGCTCATGGCACTGGTGTCAGCGCAACGGGTCCAGTCATTGCATAAGCTGCGGCTAGATAGGATGATCACATCCGCCCATGATATAACATTTTATGTGGATGAGCTAGTTAAGCAGAGTAGACCAGGCACTTCCAGCCTTAAACTTCCCTTTACGGCATACCCCTTGGACCTCCGGTTATGTGTGGTCATGCACCTACAACAATATATTAAGGTCACCATGAGCCTTCGGGAGTCAGAACTAGCAATGTTTGTTAGTCACAAGAAACCTCATAAGAAGGTTTCAATACAGACCACCTCCAGGTGGTTAAAATGGGTTCTGACTTATGCAGGAGTAGATACTGACGTTTTCAAATCTCACTCCACCAGGGCTGCAACTACGTCAGCAGCGAGGGTTATGGATGTCCCGCTGGACCACACCCTAGCGGCTGCAGGATGGTCAAACGAGCGCACTTTTGAAATGTTCTATAATATACCCAGGGGAATATACCCAACTCCATTTTAAGTTCCATTTTAGAGTTTCCTCTTGGATGAGAGGGGTTACTATTGTTAATTTTGTCCATTAAAGCATCAGCATGTTTAAAGTTATGTCATGTCTGAATGTATTATTAATTTCACTCATCTTGGTCAACTAATACAGCGTGTGGCATGGACTCATGTCTGTGGCATAAATTCACAGAGCTTTGAAATCTTCACGTAGTCACTCGCGTGACTCCGAAGTAAAATAGTAAGATTAAATGAGAACTTACCAGTTTGAAGTTTGGTCTTTATTTTATGAGGAGTTACGATGAGGGATTACGTGCCCTCCGCTCCCAACCCTCTCCTCATAAATGTCAGCTGCTAGTTCTAGTTTCTCGAATCTTACTATATTCAGTTCAACAACTGTTATCTGTGACTTCACAGCGCTGCATTGTAGGTTCACGCGCATGCGGGCTGGCGGGCTTCTTCACGTAATCCCTCATCGTAATGCCTCATTAAATAAAGATCGAACTTCAAACTGGTAAGTTCTCGTTTAATCTTACTATTCTATTTTCCTCTTCATTGATGCTGTCTGGCCTGCTGTTCAATTCCAGTTTTTTCTATTTGGATTTTGAATTTCTTGCATTCAAGGCATTTTGCTGTTTCAATTCGGAAACATTCTCCCAAAATCATCTTTCTGTTTAGCTGTTTTTTCCTTTAACCTTGTTCCAATTCCATCTGCATTGATAAAAAAAATCACAAGGTGCTGGAGTAACTCAGTGGGCCAGGCAACATCTCTGGAGACTTCAGACTGAAGAAGGGTCCTGACCTGAAAGATCACCTAACCATGTTCTCTGGAGATGTTGCCTGACTAACTAAGTTACTCCAGCAATTTGTGCAGGGCCGGATTTACATATAAACTTCACAAGCTTAAGCTTAGGGCATCGAGATCTAGGGGCAGCTCGGCATGGCTGAATTTACCTATAGGCTTCATAGGCTGAAGCCGAGGACCTCAAAATCGAGGGGGCCTCTGGCCAAGGTGCCATCTCAGGAATTAACCTGGTGAACCTTTGCCGCACTCCCTCAATAGCAAGAATGTCCTTCCTCAAAATTGGAGACCAAAACTGCACACAATGCTCCAGGTGTGTATTCTTGCTATTGAGGGAGTGCAGCATAAAAAAAAAATTGGAACGCTATCAGCGTTTCCACTTTGACGGAAATTACCCGAAATTCTGGTTCCGGCCCGTTGGAAGTTTTGGGGAGCAAATTGCGACCATCCGCGCCTGTGCAGTTGAGGGAAGCCGGTGACGCAGTAGCGATGCAAAATGACGCTGTCTCTCCGCGCATGCGCAGTGGGCCCGGGTGGGTTTAGATCTCCATTTGCACTCCACACAATCACCTCGATGCCTCGAGAGAGATGGGGAGGGAGAGAGAGGTGGAGAGAGAGGGAGCGGGAAGGAGGAGGGGGGAGAGGGAAAGGGGGATTATCTTTAGTGAGATTGCAAAGGTAGGTTTTAGAGCAATTACATTTTCTCCTCCATATGAATAATATCAAAAAATTGGAACTGCTTTCTTTTCCTTGATTACAATACTGAAAAATATGTATTCCATAGTATGCGACTTTCATTTTGCATCATATTTTCAATGTGCACACACTAACACAGTCGAACAATAACAGGCAATCAAACAAACACAAAACATTTTCTAAAAAAAGGTTTTATTTACTGCAAAAACTTACCGTATTTTATTTGCAGTGTTTGCATTCTACTTTATAACATTTTACATAACATTTTACAGTACAACGAACCATCTCCCCTTGACGTCCAAAATAAAAGTAATGTTTGCATTTAATCTGAGCCCCTTGTGGCTCTGGTAGATTCACAGCGCCTTCAACCAATTATGTTCTTTGGAATTGCGGCCACCTTCAGAATGATGGAGAAAACTACCCATGTACCCATGAGCTGGTCCCACAAGGTACAAGGTACAAGGTACAAATGGTGTAGTGAAATTTGACTTGCCATTGCAGCACACAAATAAAGATAAGACACAACATTAAAGAATTTAACAAGAAACATAAAAACTTCCCCCCACAATGGTTCCCACTGTGGGGGAAGGAATCAAAAGTCCAGTCCCATCCTCCTGTTCACCGTGTTAAAGCTTAGCGCCACCTGCAGCTGGAAGCTCCACAGACCGCAGCTCCGCGATATTGGAGTCGGCGGTCTCAGCACTCCAGAGCCCACCGCACGGCGACCCGGGTAAGGCATCGCCCGCTCCACGATGGTGCCCCAGCGTTGTGCCACCGCCGAAGCTGAAGCGCCGCTCCAGACTGTTGGTAGGCCACGATCAATGGGCGAAAACACGGCTCGGATAAACGCCACATCACCAACCAGGTAGGGACTGAGAAAAATAGTTTCCCCCTTCCCCCCTCCCCCCAACTCCCATATAAAAGACTAAAGGACCTCCAAAACAAACACTTTTAAATCATTACAAATAAAAAAAGGGTGAAAAGACTAACAGCTGCTGGCAGGGCAGCCATACTTGACGGTGCCCCCTACAATGGGGCGCCACCCACCAGCATCGATGTAATAACGATCATATAATCTGTTTATAGTCATGGAGCTGAACATCATGGAAACAGGCCATTTGGTTGTGGAGGCGGGGGGTTGTGTGGGTGCGGGGGTGGTTTGTGGCTGTGGGGGGACGGGGTGTGTGTGGTGGGGGAATTGTGGGTGTGGTGTGAGCAGGGAGGTGTGGGGAGGGGTTGTGGTGGAGGGGGTGTGGGCTGGTGGGGTGTGGTTCAGCAACAGAAAAGATGGCGAGAGGCGAGCAGGAAGGGGCGTCGCTGTCGCCTTGATTGACAGGAGAGGAAACCAATCTGCGCATGCGGGTTTTTCAGATTTTTAAACCTTAATAACTGTTAAGCTATACCATCAATCAGAACAAAACTTGTAGCACTTGAGCACAGGAGAATGATGAGTAAGGTGGTGAAATATCGTAGCGCTATCATGTCCCATTTTTGAACAAATAGAAAAACCACACAAACCGGAAGAGCACGGTCAGAGTTTTATTGATGTATAGATAGATAGAAGATAAAATATATTGTCAAGCTTGAAAGGGTTCAGAGAAGATTTCGGAGGATATTCCCAGGACTAGAATATCTGAGGTATAGGGTGAGGTTGAGTAGGTTGAGTCTCTATTCCTTGAGGTGCAGGAGGATGAGGGGTGATCTCACAGAGGTGTATAAAAGCATGAGAGGAATAAATTGGGTAGATGCACAGAGTCACTTGCCCAGAGTTTGCCACTGCTACATGTGTGGGTTTAAACTGAATAGTGGGGGGAGGGCACAAGGATAGAATTAAAGGGAAAGAGAGGATAAGAAAAGTTAAGAAAGACACCAGAATGAATGGGGCAGAAAGCTCAGGAAGGGATAGGAGAGTATGAGCAAGTGAAATAAGAATCGATGTGAAAGGCGAGGTGATTCGTGGAGTTAAAGTATTATATATGAATGCACGAGGTATAAGGAATAAAGTGGATGAGCTCGAGGCTCAGTTAGAAATTGGCAAGTATGATGTTGTGGGAATTACAGAGACATGGCTGCAAGAGGGCCAGGGCAGGGAACTGAATATTCAGGGGTATACCTCCTATCGAAAAGACAGACTGGTGGGCAGAGGGGGTGGGGTATCTCTGTTGGTAAGGATTGAAATTCAGTCCTTTGTGAGGGGTGGCATATAACAGGAAATGTAGAGTCAGTATGGATAGAACTGAAAAATTCTAACGGTAAAAAACCCTAATGGGAGTTATCTACAGGCCCCCAAACAGTAGCCTGGATATAGGGTGCAAGTTGAATCAAGAGTTAAAATTGCCAGGTCGCAAAGTTAATGCTATGGTGGTTATGGGATATTTCAACATGCAGGTGGACTGGGAAATTCAGATTGGTGCTGGACCCCAAGAAAGGGAGTTTGTGGACTGCCTCCAAGATGGATTAGTGGGCAAAATTAGAACACATGATATTGGGGGTAGGGAATTCACATGGATAGAGAAGTGGTTGGCAGACAGGAAAGGGATTGGCAGAGAGTAGGGATTAACGGGTCCCTTTCAGAATGGCACGCAGTGACTAGTGGGGTACCGCAAGGCTTGGTGCTGGGGCCGCAGCTTTTAAAATATACATCAATGATTTTGGATGAAGGGATTAAAAGTAACATTAGCAAATTTGCAGATGACACAAAGCTGGGTGGCAGTGTGAACTGTGAGGAGGATGCTATTAGGATGCAGAATGACATGGGCCGGTTGAGTGAGTGGGCAGATGCTGTTTAATGTTAATAAATGTGAGGTTATCCACTGTGGCAAAAACAGGAAGGCAGATTATTATCTGAATGATGTCAAGTTATGAAAAGGGGAAGAACAATGAGATTTCGGGGTCCTTGTTCATCAGTTACAGAAAGTAAAGAGCCTGTCCCACCAGCATGCAACTCCATGCGATGAGCGCGACCTAACATGGTCGCATGAGCCGTCCAGCATGGCGGGGCCGGTCCCACTTCGATCGCCGGAGCCATGTGGAATTGTTTGCTCATCCCGACATCGCTCCGAAAAACTGACCATGTTCAAAAATTCCACGCAGCAACGGCTTGTCGGCTCGCAGTCGCCTCGACGCATTACACACCGTCTCGACGTCGTGCCTCCGTGACCCTCTCTGTAGGTGCCTCCGTGACCCTCTCTGTGTGTGCCTCTGTGTCCCTCTCTGTGTGTCCCTCTCTGTCCTGGCGAACTTACCTTTAAGACTTCGCTCCAAGTCCGCCTCACTTTGCCACTCACCCGACCTCCGCGCGGCCCCCGCTGCCAGTTTGGTCGCGCTCACCGCATGGAATCGCATGCTGGTGGGACAGACCCTTAAGCATACAAGTACAGCAGGCAGTGAAGAAAGCTAATGGCATGTTGGCATTCATAACAAGAGGAATTGAGTATGGGAGCAAATAGGTCCTTTTGAGACCACGCCTGGAGTATTGCGTGTAGTTTTGGTCTCCAATTTTGAGGAAGGATATTCTTGCTATTGAGGGAGTGCAGCAAAGGTTCACCAGGTTAATTCCTGGGATGGCGGGACTGTCATATGTTGAAAGAATTGAGCGACTGTGCTTGTATACACTGGAATTTAGAAGGGTGAGAGGGGATCTTATTGAAACATATAAGATTATTAAGGGATTGGACATGCTAGAGACAGGAAATATGTTCCCGATGTTGTGGGAGTACAGAACCAGGGGCCACAGTTTAAGAATAAGGGGTAGGCCATTTAGAATCGAGATGAAGATAATCATTTTCACCCAGAGAGTTGTGGATTTTCTGGAATTTTCTGCCTCAGAAGGCAGCTTAATCGTCAAGTTGTGTTCTCTCTCATTTACCATCTCAGTTTGGAGATACTCTGTAATTAATGCATCAACACTACATCCAAATCCCCAAACTCCATCCCTACAGCAACTCGGGAATGTTTTCGCCACTGGGATTACAATGATTGAAGAGGCGAGTCCATCACCACTTTTACAACAAACATAACAGGTAATAAATCCAGGTTTAATCTCGGCTGGCAGAGTGGCCCAGCTACCCGAACTCAGTACATTCACAGAGACCTGATTTCATCCCAACCACATGGGCCTCATCTGCTCTCCCTGTGATCATGTGGGTTTCCTCTGGGTGCTCTGTGTTCTATCAGCATCACAAAGACCTGCAGATGTGTAAGCTAATTGGCTGCTGTGAATGGCCTCTAATGTGTAGGTAAGTAGTATATTGTGGGGAGAGTTGATGAGAATGCGGAGAGAATAAAAAATGAGAATAAGGAAGGATTGGTATAAATCAGTGTTTAAAGATACAGGGCCTTCCACCCACCAAGTCCGTATTGGACACCAAGACCCATCTTTTATCCATTTTATCCTTCTGTTAATTATCGTGTTGCACGGGGAGCCAAATGCAACGGAATTTCGTTTGGAATTGCATATATCGATGTATTTCTAAATGACAATAAAGTTTGATTGACTTGTGACTTATTTTGACCTGCAATCATCCATACACTAGTACTATTCTACACACTAGGGACAATATAGAGGCCAATTAGCCTACAAATCCACACATCTTTGGGGAAAACCCACACGGTCACAGGGAGAACGTACAAACTCTGTACAGACAACACCAGTCGTCAGGATCAAACTCGGGTCTCTGGTGCCGTGCCACTGTGCTGCCATGGTGGGCAATGGTTTGCACAGCCTCTGTGGGCTGAAGGGCCTGATTCCATGCAATAGCTCTCCATGACTGTTTGGGCATTGGGTACATCAATGAGGGTAGATAGGGCGGTGAAGAAGGAATTTGGCACACTGGCCTTCATCAATCAGAGTATAGAAGTTGGGACATTATGTTACACTTGTATAAGATATTGATGAGGCCGCACTTTGAATACAGTGTTCAGTTGTGGTCACCCTGTTGAGGAAGAATGGCATTAAGTTGGAAAGAGTGCAAAGAAAATTTACAGGGATGTTGCCAGGACTCGAGGGCCTGAGCTAAAGGAAGAGGCTGGGCAGGCTCAAACTTTATTCCTTGGAGTGCAAGACGATGATTGGTGATCTTAAAGAAGTGAATAAAATCTTGAGGGGAATAGATACGATGACTATTTTCCAGGGTAGGTGAATCAAGATCCAGAGCGCAGAGGTTTACGGTGAGGGGGGAAATATTTACTGGGGTACTGTGGTGGCAACATGTTCCCAGAGAGGTTGGTATATGGAACAAGCTCCCAGAGGAAGTAGCTGAAGCAGGTACTATAACAACATTTTGAAAGACATTTGGATAGGAAAGGTTCAGAGGGAGATAAAATTGCTGGAGAAACTCAGCGGGTGCGGCAGCATCTATGGAGCGAAGGAAATAGGCAACGTTTCAGCCATCAGTCTGAAGAAGGGTTTCAGCCCGAAACGTTGCCTATTTCCTTCGCTCCATAGATGCTGCCGCACCCGCTGAGTTTCTCCAGCATTTTTGTCTATCTTCGATTTGCCAGCATCTGCAGTTCCTTCTTGAACAAAGGTTCAGAGGGATATGGGCCCAACATGGGCAGGTGGGATTAAGATAGATGGGCAAGTTGGGCTGAAGTCTCTATGACTCTATGATTCGTGTCTCTTTATTTTACCCCATGTTTGAGTCTGGCCCTTGGATCAGGTTTAAGGCGTCATGTAATTACAAGACAACATGCCCCGGTTTACTCATCACCCTTGGCTTCTGCAGTCGTTCAGCTGGGTGACAGTGTAAGTGTCTGTAATCCAGTAATTATTGTCTCCATTGCTGAACACTCCTACTTCATTCAAAGAACACCAATAAATGTGGCAGATCAGTCTATCACTGCCCTTAACCTGTTGCAACATGTTTCAGTACAATTTAATGGAAAAAATAAGATTAAAATCATTTAATGCACGACTCAAATTGCCCCCTCAGCTCAGCCCTCTCCTGCATGAATGCGTCACAAAGCTGGCAGGTGGTGCGAGTGACTGTGGACACTTCATCAGCATGCACAGTCTCACTCCACAAGAATCACATCCAGAGAGTCTGTTTGCATAGTGATGGTCGCTATGGCAATGCATGCAACCGTGCAAGCAGCCCAGTTAACTCTTTCCACTTCAGTGATACAGCTTGGAAACAGGCCCTTCAGCCCAAGCTGAGTCAGTGCCGACCAGCGACACTAGCACAACCCCACACACTACGGACAATTTCACCAAAGCCATTTAACCTATAAACCTGTACTTCTTTGGAATGTAGGGGGGGAAACTGGAGCGCGTGAAGGACAGCCACGTGGTCAAATGGAGAACGTGCAAACTCCGTACAGACAGCACCCGTAGTCAGGATCGAATTGGTTCTGTGGCACTGTGTGGCGGCCACTCTACTCCACCCCCAAAAATGTGAACCAAAGTTCATGATTGGGCCTTCAAATCAAGCAGCGTGGATCAAACTATAGTGAGGTTGACTCTCTCCCTCTCTCCCCATCACACGCTCACTCTGTTTTGCCTTCGGGTGGGGCAGACATCTCCATACCTGGGGCAGAGAGGGCAAGAGTTGGAATCATTGAGGTCTGTGGCGCTGGATGCTTAGATGCTGGTGTTGTGTTGGCATGTCATCCTCAGCAATAGCAAGGGACCCGCTGATGCTTGGATGAGCTCCATTAATTTCACATAAATTGTTAACAGCATGGTTCAACAAGGGACAGAGCATTTTAAGACGTAGGTGTGATATTCATTTCAAGGTCATACAGACTAAGAATACCACCGCATTCAGACACCAAGAGGGATTGGTTCCCAGTGCGATACAGGGATGTGAGGCAAGGGTAGAGAAACAATAACCACGAGCTAAAGAGTAAAGCTAGCACAAAAAACCCGAAGAACGGAATACTAGATAACTCTCTGTAATTAACAGAAAGGAAAACGATCACCGAAACGAGATCCAAAGGCAGCTCTTGACTCCCTGACATTTGGTACAGAGTGTGGAAGGATGCAACGTGGCAATTCAGAAGGAGAGGTGCTGTTCCCGAGTACCCCAAGGGTCTGGGCAACTGGAAACAGAGTTTGCACTCCACTATTCCCAAAGCGACAGCATTAGTGACCATGCCCTGTGCTTTGTAACTGAGACACCTTGTCATGAAGTTAGTCTGCATCCCTCCTCTTCATTTGCCTTCTATTTCTTAAAGATATAAACATAGGATATTGTATTTGTTTAGTTTAAAGGTACAGCATGGAAACAGGCCTTTCAGCCCACAAAGTCCATGCTGACCATCGATTGCCCGATCGCACAAGTTCTATGTTATCCCACGTTCTATGTTAGCATCCACTCCCTAAGCACCACGAGCAATTTACAGAGGACCAATTAATCTACAAACCCACACGTTTTTGGGATGTGGGAGGAAATCGGAGCACCCAGAGGAATCCAATGCAGTCACTGGGAGAATGTGCAAACTCCACACAGACAGCATCCGAGGTCAGGATTGAACCCGGTTCTCCGGTGATGTAAAGGGCCTGTCCCACTTGGGCGACCTAATCCGCGAGTTTGCCCAAGACTCACACTCGCAGCATGGTCGACACGAGGTCGTAGGAGGTCTTCGTAACTCTCTTTCATGCTCAAGAGCGGTCTCTGCGTACACGAGGCCTCAGCTAGATCGCGGCGTTTTTTTCAATGCGTTAAAAAATGCACAAGAGTAAAAAAAGGTCGCCATGGAAAAAAATCGATACTTTTTTTTACTTGTAGGTTTAGTCGTAGTAGGTCGTAGTAGGTCGGCATGTTAGTCGTAGTTAATCGAGGGTAGTCATAGATAGTCTTCATCATAGTCGAAGGGAGGTCGAAGGAGTTCGGCTTCACTCTCCACTATTTGGTGTCCAATTTTCCCGAAGTTAGTCTTAGCTAGTCGTCGCTATTGAAGCTGGTCTTCAACATAGTCGAAAGAAGTCAAAGGAGGTCTTCTACATAGTCGAATGTGGTCTTCAACATGTCATTTTTTCAAACTCTTCTAAAGTCGCCAATTAGGTCGCCCAAGTGGGACAGCCCCTTGAGGTAGCAGCTCTACCCACTGCACCACTGTGCCGCCCTTTGAGTGTAATTGTACAATATAAGAAACAACAGAAAGCTCAACACAGAGTCTGAGCTGCGATGAAATGACGGGTAAACGTTCACAGCAAGAAATGACAAACAGCAAGATCAACAGTTGTTGGCATTCATTAAGGATTGAGGAATTTTGAGTGAGTGACAAAGTACCCATGTAATCGTGCCATGACACTGAGGCAGGAGTCTTATCCCCCAAGCCAAACTGGCACTGGGAGGGGGGTGCATTAGGGGGGCTTTGGATGTCCCGGGAATTTGCAGCACAGAAGTATGATCTGCTGTGAAACGCAGCAACAGCTAACATGGAGCATCCCAAACACTCAACATTCACAATTACACCCGTCTGTCACCAACACTCACATCCCCAGGGACCAATTTGACTAATTCCCATCTTTCCCGCTGGGAAGCATTGAAGTAATGAACATTCCTCACGTTGGGAGCAGATTGGTAAAAGCACCAATCAATGTCTCATTTATTCGAGTCGAGTCCAAAGTACTTTGTTGTCATTTGTCCCAAAACAGAACACTGACATACTGATTTGCAGGAGCACAACAGATATTTCAATAAAATCATTCATAAATAGCAACAATGTTAACTATATCTATATTTACAAAATGGACGTCTAAACTATTGAGAATGATAGAACTTAACTGAAGACTAGCCACTGATTCATTTATCATTTAATTAGACTTTTTATTTTACACAGGTCAACTACAAACGTCACCAAATGATTCATTGGTGTTTTGAAACATATTCCTAGTGGATCACAGTTTAAAAGCTGAATCATGCAGATTAAAGGAATGGTTTTGCCTTTAAGTTACTTGTGATGTGTTGTGAATGCCACATTAAAGGCAAGCGTGGCAGTCAGTACTCTGACCACCACCAAAAGCTGGATGATCTGTGTGTCTTGCATCGGTGGAGTTTGTTTACACATTTATGTTGGATTGGATATTAGGTCGACTCAACTTTCATCAATATGAGGTTTTTAATTCTACGTAAACAAGCAAATATTTTAATAACTCATCTGAAGGCCAGCAGCTCCAATAGTGCAGTCACCCCAGTCAACGTGCTCCCCTGAACCTCCCTCTTTAATAGCACCATGCTCCCTCTCTATTCCCAGTCTACCAGTACAGTGTCTCTCAGTATTGCCCTCTGACAGTGTAGCTCCCCCTCTGTATAACTACTGTGGCAATGCAGTGCTCTCAACACCTCTTCCTTCAACAAACCACAGTGGTGCAGCAGTAGAGGTTCTGCTTTACAGCACCAGAGTCGGCTTCAATCCTGACTATAGGTGCTGTTTGTACGGAGTTTGGACATTCTCCCTGTGACCGCGTAGGTTTACTCTGGATGCTCTGCTTTCCTCCCACATGCTAAAGACATGCAGCTTTGTTGGTTAATTGGCTTTGGTAAAATTCCCCGTCGTGTGTAGGAAGCAAATCTGGGATAACCAGTGCTTCCAGAAAGTATTCAGACCTTCACTTTTTCCACATTTTCTTACGTTGCAGCCTTGTTCTAAAATGGATTAAATACTTTTTTATCGTCAATCTACACACAATACCCCATAATAAATAAGCAAAAACAGGTTTAGTTTAGAGATATAACGCGGCAACAGGCCCTTCGGCCCACCGAATGTGCCTTCCCGAGCCCCCATTCGCCGTGACGGTATTTCAGTCATAGTCACAGAGTCCGACATCAGAAGATCCTTCGGAGGGGGAACTGTCAGAAAGTGCCTGGACCGGATGGTATACTGGTCGTGTTCTAAAAACCTGTGCAGACCAATTGGCTGGAGTTTTTAACAAACATTTTCAAGCTCTCACTTCTGAGGTAGACATAGACAGAGACATAGAAAACAGGTGCAGGAGGAGGCCATTCAGCCATTCGAGCCAGCACCACCATTCATTGTGATCATGGCTGATCGTCCCCAATCAATAACCCATGCCTGCCTTCTCCCCATATCCCTTGACTCCACCAGCCCCAAGAGCTCTATCTAACTCTCGCTTAAATCCATCCAGTGACTTGGCCTCCACTGCCCTCTGTGGCAGGGAATTCCATAAATTCACAAGTCTCTGGGTGAAAAAGTTTTTTCTCACCTCAGTCTTAAATGACGTCCTTTAAGGGCCTGTCCCACCAGCATGCAACTCGATGCGATTAGCGCGACCTAACGTGGTCGCTTGAGCCGTCCGGCGTCGCGGGGCCGGTCCCACTTCGATCGCCGGAGCCGTGCGGAATTGTGCGGAGTTCGTCCCGAGTTCGTCCCGACGCCGCGTGGGGCTCCGAAAAACCGACAATGTCCAAAAATCCCGCGCGGCAACGGCTTGTCGGCTCGCAGTCGCCGCGACATTTACACACCGCCCGGACATCGTGCCTCCGTTAAACTATTGGTAAGTGCCTCCGTGACCCTCTATGTGTGTGGCTCCGTGGCCCTGTATGTGTGTGTGTATCGGTGCCCCTCTCTGTGTGCCCCTCTAAGTCCTGGCGAACTTACCTTGGACTTGCTTCAAGATCGCCTCGCTTTGCGCCGCGTTGCGCCACTCACCCAACCTCCGCGCGGCCCCTGCTGCCGGTTTAGTTGCGCTTGCCGCATACAGGCGCATGCTGGTGGGACCGGCCCTGTACAGGGGATCACCCGACCTCCGCGCGGCCCCCGCTGCCGGTTTGATCGCGTTCATCGCATATAGTTGCGTGCTGGTGGGACAGGCCCTTTATTCTAAGACTGTGGCCCCTGGTTCTGGACTCGCCCAACATTGGGAACATTTTTCCAACATCTAGCTTGTCCAGTCCTTTTATATGTTTCTATAAGATTCCTTCTAAATTCCAGTGAATACAAGCCTAGTCTTTTCAATCTTTCCTCATATGACAGTCCCGCCATCCCAGGGATCAATCTCGTGAACCTATGCTGCACTGACTCAATCACAAGGATGTCCTTCCTCAAATTAGGAGACCAAAATTGTACACAATACTCCAGATGTGGTCTCACCAGAGCCCTATACAACTGCAGAAGAACCTCTTTACTCCTATACTGAAATCCTCTTGTTTTGAAGGCCAACATTCCATTAGCTTTCTTCACTGTCTGCTGTACCTGCACGCCAACTTTCAGCGACCGGTGTACAAGGACACCCAGGTCTCGCTGTACCTCCCCCTTACCTAACCTAACCCCATTGAGATAATAATCTTCCCCCTTGTTTTTTGCCGCTAAAGTGGATAACCTCACATTTATCTATATTATACTGCATCTGCCACGCATCTGCCCACTCACTCAACCTGTCTAGGCCACTCTGCAACCTCCTAACATCCTCTTCACAGTTCACACTGCCACCCAGCTTTGTGTCATCCGCAAACTTGCTAGTGTTGCTCCTAATTCCCTCTTCCAAATCATTAATATATATGGTAAACAGTTGCGGCCCCAACACCGAGCCTTGCGGCACTCCACTCGCCACTGCCTGCCATTCTGAAAAGGACCCGTTCACTCCTACTCTTTGCTTCCGGTCTGCCTACCAATTTTCGATCCATGTCAACACCCTACCCCCAATACCATGTGCTCTAATTTTAGTCACCAGTCTCCCGTGCGGGACCTTATCAAAGGCTTTCTGAAAGTCTAGATACACTACATCCACTGGCATCCCTTCATCCATTTTACTTGTCACATCCTCAAAAAATTCCAGAAGATTAGTCAAGCATGATTTCCCTTTCATAAATCTATGTTGACTTGGACTAATCCTTTTACTGCTATCCAAATGCCCCATTATTACATCTAGGTCTGAGGTTCCCACCTGCTTTAAAAGGGCATCAATTATACCGGTGCCCAAGAAGAGCAAGGTGACATGCCTCAATGACTATCAACCAGTGGCACTAACGCCTGTGGTGATGAAGTGCTTTAAGAGGTTGATCGCAAATCAACTCCTACCTCGATAAGAACCTCGACCCATTGCAGTTCGCTTACCGCCACAACAGATCAACGGTGGATGCGGTGTCACTGGTTCTCCACTCCGCTCTGGACCACTTGGACAACAAAAACTCATATGTCAGGCTGTTATTCATTGATTACATCTCGGCATTTAATACAATCACCCCTCCAATCTGGTTACCAAACTCTCAGTTCTGGGTCTCTGCGCATCCCTCTGCAATTGGATCCTCAATTTCCTCATCTACAAACCACAGTCTGCCCGTATTGGTGGAAATGTGTCATCCCCGATGACAATCAGCATGGGAGCACCTCAAGGCTGCGTGCTCAGCTCCCTGCTGTACTCACTCTATACTCATGACTGTGTAGCTGGATATAGTGTGAACACCATCATCAGGTTCGCTGACGACACCACTGTTGTGGGACATATCACTGATGGGGACGAGTCAGAGTATAGAAGTGAGATCGACCGACTGACCAAATGGTGCCAGCACAACAACCTGGCTCTCAACACCAGCAAAACCAAGGAACTGATTGTAGACTTTGGAAGGGGTAGGATAGGGACCCACAATCCCGTTTATATCAACGGGATGATGGTGGAAAGGGTCAAGAACTCCAAATTCCTGGTGTGCACATTTCCGAAGATCTTTCCTGGTCCCAGCACACTGATGCAATTATAATTGATGCGCCTCTACTTCCTAAGAATAGTATGGAGAGTGGATATGTCAAAGGGGACTCTCTCGAACTTCTACAGGTGCACAGTAGAGTGCATGCTGACTGGTTACATCGTGGCTTGGTTCGGCAACTTGAGCGTCCATGAGCGGAAAGATGCAGAAAGTTGTGACCACTGCCCAGTCCATCATCGACTCTGACCTCCCCACCATCGAGGGGATCTATCGCAATAACGGACTCAAAAATGCAGCCAACATCATCAAGGACCCACACCATCCTGGCCACACACTCATCTCTCTGCTACCATCAGGCAGAAGGTACAGGAGCCTGAAATCTGTCACATCCAGGTTCAGGAACAGCTACTTCCCCACAGCCATCAGGCTATTAAACTCGCCAACAAGCAGACTCTGAACTGTCACAGCCTATTGCACTTTCTCTGCCTTTTTTATGTGTATATTGAACTGAACTGTTCTGTATTTATGCTTACAATATTCTGTTGTGCTGCAGCAAGCAACAATTTCATTGTCCTATCTGGGACACATGACAATAAACTCTCTGGACTCTCGACTTGACCAGATCCGCGCTGACCAGTGATCCCCGCACTATCCTACACCCACTAGGGACAATTTGTACATTTACCAAGTCAATTAACCTACATACCTGTACATCTTTGGAGTGTGGGAGGAAACCGAAGATATCAGAGAAAACCCATGCAGGTCACAGGGAGAACATACAAACTCCGTACAGACAGCACCCGTAGTCGGGATCAAACCCGGGTCTCCAGCGCTGCATTCACCATAAGGCAGCAACTCTGCACCACCGTGACCGCGTGTTTAGAAATTTTTGCAAAGTAATTAAAAAGAAATAACTGCAATATCCCATTTACATAACTATTCAGACCCTTTACTCAGTATTTTGTTGAGGCGCCTTTGGCAGCGATTACAGCCTCAAGTCTTCTTGGGTATGATCCTACAAGCTTGGCACACCTGTATTTGGGTAATTTCTCCCATTCTTCTCTGCAGATCCTCTCAAGTTTTGTCAGGTTGGAAGGGGAGCATCGATGCACAGCTATTTCCAGGACCCTCCAGAGATGTTCGATCAGGTTTAAGTCCGGGCACTGGCTGGACCTCTCAAGGACATTCACAGACTTGTCACGAAGCCACTCCTGCGTTGGCTTCGTCTGTGTGCTTAGGGCCCTTGTCCTGTTGGAAAGTGAACCTCCACTGCAGTCCGAGGCCCAGAACGCTCTGGAGCAGGTTTTCATCAATGATCTCTCCATTTGCTCCATTCATCTTTCCCTCGATCCTAACTAGTTTCTCAGTTTCTGCCACTGAAAAACATGCCCACAGCATGATGCTGCCACCGTCATGCTTCACAGTAGGTATGGTATTGGCCAGGTGATGAGCGGTGCCTGGTTTCCTCCAGACATCAGGCCAATGAGTTCAATCTTGCTTTCATCAGGCCACAGAATCTTGTTTCTCATGCCTTTTGGCAAATTCCAAGCGGGCTGTCATGTGCCTTTTACTGAGGAGTGGCTTCCATCTGGCCACTCTACCATAGCCTGATTGGTGGAGTGCTGCAGATATAGTTGCCCTTCTGGAAGGTTCTTCCATCTCCACAGAGGAACTCTGGAGCTCTGTCAGAGTGACCAACAGGTTCTTGGCCACCTCCCTGACCAAGGCCCTCTCCCCCGATTGCTCAGTTTGGCCAGGCGGCCAGCTCTATGAAGAGTCCTGGTGATCCAAAGTTCTTCCAATTAAGAATGACGGAGGCCACTGTGGTCTTCGGGACCAGCAATGCTGCAGAAATTGTTTTATACCCTTCTCCAGATCTCTCGACACAATCCTGTCTCGGAGGTCTATGGACAATTCCGTCATCTTCATGACTTGGTTTTTGCTCTGACATGCACTGCCAACTGTGGGACCTTATATAGACGAGTGTGTGTCTTTCCAAAACATGTCCAATCTATTTTATTTACCACTGGTGGACTCCAATCAAGTTGTGGAAACATCTCAAGGATAATCAATGGAAACAGGATGAATGGTTCATCCATCATCCATCAAAGCTCAATTTTGAGTGTCATAGCAAAGGGTCTGAATACTTATGTAAATGTGATATTTCAGTTATTTCATTTAAATTACTTTGCAAACAATTCTAAACACCTGTTTTTACTATTTTTATTTTGGGGTATTGTGTGTAAATTGATGATAAAAAGATGAATTTAATCCATTTTAGAATAAGGCTGTTACATAACATAGAAACTTAGAAAATAGGTTAATCAGGAGGCCATTCATGGGGATATGGGGAGAAGGCTGGCCCTTTGAGCCAGCACCGCCATTCATTGTGATCATGGCTGATCGTCCCCAATCAATAACCCGTGCCTGCCTTCTCCCCATATCCCTTGACTCCACTAGCCCCTAACTCTCTCTTAAATCCATCCAGTGATTTGGCCTCCACTGCCCTATGTGGCAGGGAATTCCACAAATTAACAAAATGTGGAAAAAGTGAGGGAGTCTGAATACTTTCAGAATGCACTGTAGATCTAGTGCATTCTGGTCAGCATGGGCTTGGTAGGCCTGTTCCAGCCTATATCGTTAACATATTAAACATAGTAAGCGTTGTTGTGCAAAAGTCCAGCGCTCTTATGTTCTGTCCCCGACAACACAATCCAGCCAGAGGATAAAGCAAAACTCCATTGGTTGGACCGGCAACAGTATCTCAGTGTTGCCATTCTAACAACATTTACTCTGTACAATTATCAAAAGAGAGTAACTGCTTAAATAATGCATTGAGGATTTAGGATTATGTTTATAAGACCATCCCAAGCAGAAGTGAGAGTGTTAAAAAGCTATATCTGGAAGTGGTTCGGTTCGAATCTTAAATTGGCTGGATTCATTACAGGCTCCATAAATAGTGGTAAGATTGATCTAACCAAAGTAGGAGAAATCAAGCAAGAGGCTGGATACACTTGGATTGTTTTCTCTGGAACGTCGGAGGTTGTCTGGACACCTGATAGAAGTATGTAAAATTAGAGATCCATAGATATGGTAGACAGTCAGAACCTTTTCCCAGGGATAAAATGTGAAAAGCTAGAGGGCATAGCTTTAAGATGAGAGGGGCAAAGTTTAAAGGAAGTTTTTTACACAGAGGGTGGTGGGTGCCTGGAACGTGCTGCCAGCGTTTGAGGCGGAGGCAAATGTGATAGTGGTATTTAAGAGGCTTTTAGATAGGCAGATGGATATGCAGGGAATGGAGGGATATGGATCACATGCATCATGTTCAGCACGGACTATGTGGGCCGAAGGGCCTGTTCTTTTGTGATACATTCTTTAGGTGCATATTCTGCTTTCGTACGCTGCAAAAGCAACTGCTGGAGGCTTTACTAGTGGGCAGGAATGGCAGAGAATCAGTGCATTGAAGAGAGAAATGAATAGAGGATGACTCTCTTTTAAACCAAAATATATTTACAAGGACAAATGTAAGAGAATATAAAGCAGCTGCAGATTGGATCAATAGAAATGCATCATGAGAAGTGGGGACTGTAGGAAGAAGTCAAGGTCAGAGGCAGCAACAGTACAACGTGCAGTCTCCAGGGGACTTTGACGTCAAACCAGTTTCCAGAGCCGTCTGCTGGGAGTCACGTGAGAGCCAAGATCGTATCAAAATGCAAGAGACAACTCGAGTGGAGCCGAGAGGCAGAGGTCCAGTCTGCTGTTTGCGAAACTGAGGGAATCGAGTGTTTATTAAATCATTCTCATTCTGCAAACCTCGTCCCACAAAAGTATTCAGCCAACTCGATGTTTGAATGGGCATTGACGGTGGGAGATGCTTGGTTTTGCTCCGCAGCTCAGCTCCAGTCCTCTACTGCACTGTCTCACAGGTGCCAGTGCTACTGGGTCAAACCCCCTGCCCTGTCCTCAATGCCAACACCGCAGGGAACTGTGGAGAGTTGTGGATGTAGCCCAGTCCACCACACAATCCATGCTCCCTACCACTCACTCACTCCATCTCCACTTCACACTGCCTTGGAAAAGCATGGAGGGATGTGGGTGAGGAACAGTTAGATAAGTGATGGCCTTGGCATCACTTTCGGCACAGACATCGTGGGCCGGAGGGCTTGTTCTAGTGCTGCACTGTTGTTTCTATGTAAGTCAAACTCAAGTACAATAGGCAGAGCGTAGGGAAAGATACAGGGTGCAAAATATAGTTCTCAGCATTGTAGCGCACCAGTTCCAAAGTTCAACGTGTGCAGATGTAGAGGTGAACGGGGCTTTAGCCTAGCCCATTTGCAGAGAAAGGGAGAGCTGTGTGGAGGAAGCAAATGTTGATGTTGACTCAGAGAGCAGAAGGGCCTGGTTCCATGCTGCATCTCTAAAACTAGAGAACATTAAAATCCTCAACACGGCACTCTTCTTTCTCTGCAACGTAAAGTGGGTCCGTTCCTGTTTTTTCACGGTTCTCATGAAGGTTGTTCCTCTGAAATGTTCATTCTGTTTCTGTCTCCACAGCTGCCGCCTGACCTATTACATATTTCTTGATTTGACTGGTTTAATTCAGATTTCAAGCAGGTGTCGTTTATTACTTTGAGGGCAATTGCAGATTTCCTAATGATGGCAACTGTGGCAGAATCATAAAACATGTTCTTTCATCAGAGAAATGACAGAGAGTTGTGTGTGTGGCTCAGTACGTCACACAGACTGCATTCCTCACCATTGACTCCATCTGCATTTCATGCTGCCTCAGAATAGCAGCTAACATAATCAAAGACTTATCCTACCCCAGTCATCCATTCCTCTCCCTGCTCCTGTCTGGCAGAAGGTACAGAAGATTGAAAGAGTGTACTACTGGACTCAGGTAATACTTGTTCTCCTCTGAATAGTCCTTCCATAAGCTGGAGTACTGTCTGATTCACCTCTATGCAGCATTTAAACTTAATGTACTACACTGCTGAGAACTATATTCTGCACTTTGTATCTTTACCTATTGTACTTGAATTTGACTTACACCAGAACAGGCCCTTCGGCCCACAGTGTCATTACTGGACACGATGCCAACACGATCACTAATGAACCATATCCCTCCATTCCCATCATATCCAAAAACCTTCCAAAAGTATTTTAAACGCCACTAACGTATCTGCTTCAACCACCAGCCCTGGCAGCATGTTCCAGGCACTCTGCGTAAAAACTTGTCCTGCACATCCTCTTGAAACTTTGCCCTTCTCATGTTGAACAGCATTCTGCTCTTGCCCATTGACACACATCAAAATGTTTTCAACATGTTCGTGGACATGTGTTGTATAATCATCAAATGCTTGATGTTTACCTGCCCAATAATTTGATGTCATTATTAACCATGTATAATAAATAACACCTCCTAGCCAACTCCTTTGCCCTAACATCAATAGAACTGAAAACTCCGGTGGCTCAGCACTTCAACTCCCCCTCCCATTCCGTATCCGACCTCTCGGTCCTGGGCCTCCTCCACGGCCAGAGTGAGCAACACCGCAAGTTGGAGGAACAGCACCTCATATTCCGCTTGGGGAGTCTGCATCCTCTGGGCTTAAACATTGAATTTGCTCAATTCTGTTAACCCAGACTGCCCCCACCCCTCCCCACCTCTCCCTCAGCCCTCGGGCCCTGACATTCCTTCTCCATCTCCCCCCCCCCCCCCTCCCCAGTCGCACCAGCTTCTCATTTTCACACCACATACAGCTTACAATGGCCTGTTTCCCTTATCATCAATACTTTTTTACATATCTTTCATTCATTGTTCTTTATCTCCCCACATCACTGTTTATATCTCTCGTTTCCCTGATCCCTGACCAGTCTGAAGAAGGGTCTCGACCGGAAACGTCGCCCATCTCCTTTGCCCCTTAGATGCTGCTGCACCCGCTGAGTTTCTCCAGCTTTTTGTGTAACCCTCGATTCTCCAGCATCTGCAGTTCCTTCTTTAACTCCTTATACCTACCGTGTGTGAAAAAGTTACCCCTTACGTTCCTATTAAATCCTTCCCCTCTCAACTTAACCCTATACTCTCTAGTTCTTGATCCCCATACTTTTGGAAAAAGACTGTGCATTTCACCAGTCTATTCCCCTCATATACAACTCTACAAGATCACCCCTCAGCCTCCAAGGAATAAATTCCTAGCCTGCCCAACCTCTTCCCATATCTTGTGTCTGGAGATGGGGAATGAAAGGTCAGTTAGAGGACTGCTGTAGATTATAGAGGGGGGGGGGGGGGGGGGGGGGGGGTGGCTACTGGTGAATCTGAAGTGGCCTCTTTAATTGCTGTACTAAAAATAGAAGGAATGTCAGGATGGGAGAGCATAATTTATCTTCATAAACTAGACCCTATTTTATTAAGAACTCTGCTCTTCCAGTTTTATTTATAATTAATGATATCTGCATATTCATGAACTTCTGTAATAAATTACTAAAGACCCCGACATTCATTTACCCTGCATTACCCGTAAAACATTTGGCCATCTCTCTCTACAATGATCATTGTGTTTTTGAGCAGGATTAACGGTGGACATCTGTGCGCAGTTGTCACAAAACCAAGCAATTGCTTCATTTACATTGATGCTTGTGACACATTTCCATGTGACCCGGTGTGAATCTGAAGTGACTTTCTCCTCTCCTCCATTTCCACCATCTGCTGCTCCTCTGTCAGGTAGGGTATGCTGGAGGAAGCAGAAAGACACTTGGTTTGCAGGAAGCATTCAAAGCTGCTGCAGTCTGCAAAAGCAGGCCTGCTTGTTTAATTTTTAAACTCCTGGTTTGTACGGCTGCAAAGGAATGAATTAATGTGGTACAAACAACCTTGACTCTAAGGTGTAATCTCCCACTGTCATACAGTGCGGAAACAGGCCCTTCGGCCCAATACTTCCAAGACGCCCTATCTGAGCTAGTCCCATTTGCCTGTGTTTGGCCTACATTTCTCTAAATCGTTCCTATCCATGGACCTGTCCAATAACTTTTAAATATTATTATTGCTCCTATCTCAACCATTTCCTCTGACAGCTATTTCCATACACACACCACCTTCTGTGTGGGAAAGATGTCCCTCAGGTTCCTATTAAATATTTCCCTCTCACTTTAAACCTAGTTTTGATTCCCCTACCCTGGGGAAATGACTCGGTGCATTCACACGATCTATTCCCCTCATAAATTTATACTTTGCACAATGGACTATTTAACTGACAATTGAAGCAGCTTTGAAGTGGTGACAATTTGAAGCAGCTTTTGGAGGTCATCACATCAGAAATGAATAAATTAAAACAGTGGTTTGATGTCAACAAATTGTCTCTAAATTTAAGCAAAACAAAGATTATGCAATTTGGAAAACATAAAACAAACTCTCAAGTACAATTGAAAATAGATAACATAAGTTTAGAACAAGTACATCAAAATACATTTCTTGGTGTGACCTTAGACCACAAAATCTGCTGGAAACCACATATGAACCACGTCAAAGCAAAACTGGCAATGTCTATAGCAATATTGGGAAAATCAAGACACATTCTGGACCACAAATCATTACATACTCTGTATAATACACCCATATTGCCATATCTGAGTTACTGTGTGGAGATATGGGGTAACACCTACAAAACCAACCTACAGCCGTTATGTACAATACAAAAAAGAGCAATAAGAATTATCAATAACGTTGGATATCTTGAACAAACCAATTTATTACTCTTAAAGTCACATACATTGAAGTTCACCGATCTGGTTAAATTTAAGAATGCACAAATCATGTTAATGATTTGGACGAGGGAATTCAATGCAACATCTCCAAGTTTGCGGATGACACTAAGCTGGGGGGTAGTGTTAGGTGTAAGGAAGATACTAGGAGGCTGCAAGGTGAATTGGATAGGCTGGGTGAGTGGGCAAATGCATGGCAGATGCAGTATAATGTGGATAAATGTGAGGTTATCCACTTTGGTGGCAAAAACAGGAGGGTAGACTATTATCTGAATGGTTGGAAATTAGGAAAAGGGGAAATGCAACGAGACCTGGGTGTCATGGTACACCAATCATTGAAAGTAGGCATGCAGGTGCAGCAGGCAGTGAAGAAAGCAAATGGTATGTTAGTATTCATAGCGAAAAGATTTGAGTATAGGAGCAGGGAGGTTCTACTGCAGTTGTACAGGGTTTTGGTGAGACCACACCTGGAGTATTGCGTACAGTTTTGGTCTCCAAATCTGAGGAAAGACATTCTTGCCATAGAGGGAGTACAGAGAAGATTCACCAGACTGATTCCTGGGATGTCAGGACTTTCATATGAGGAAAGACTGCATAGAGTGGCTTGTACTCGCTAGAATTTAGAAGACTGAGGGGGGATCTTAGAGAAACTTACAAAATTCTTAAAGGGTTGGATAAGCTAGATGCTGGAAGATTGTTCCCGATGTTGGGGAGGTCCAGAACAAAGGGTCACAGTCTAAGGATTGGTCGGCATGGTGGGACTAGTCTCCATGCTGTATTGCCTGGAGATCTCATTATGTCTGGAGATCTTTAACAAATCTGCTTTCCTGTGATTCTGCCGTTCTGTGCATTTCGGGCTTGTCGAGGCATTAGTTTTGACACCCATGAATTTTAGCCCTAAAGCACTTCATGATTGTTCCCGATGTTCAGGAGGTCCAGAACAAGGGGTCACAGTCTAAGGATAAGGGGGAATTCCTTTAGGACCGAGATGAGGAAAACATTTTTCACACAGAGAGTGGTGTGTCTCTGGAATTCTATGCCACAGAAGGTAGTTGAGGCCAGTTCATTGGCTATATTTAAGAGGGAGTTAGATGTGGCCCTTGTGGCTAAAGGGATCAGGGGGTATGGAGAGAAGGCAGGTACGGGATACTGAGTCGGCTGATCAGCCATGATCATATTGAATGGCAGTGCAGGCTCCCGAAGGGCCGAATGGCCTACTCCTGCACCTATTTTCTATGTTTCTATGTACAAAGCAAGAAATAATTTACTTCCAGGAAATATACAAAAACTGTTTATGGAAAGACAGGGTGGGTATAATTTGAGAGGGGAACTTAATTAAAAAAAACTCAATGTCAGAACAACTCTTAAAAGTATGTGCATAGCAATCTGTGGGGTGAATTTGTGGCATGGTCTGGAACAGGAAATAAAACTCCTGTTGGGATGAGGATAGGTGATTGTGAGTGGGATATGTGTTATACTGATTGTATTGGGAAGGGTGATTATAGGGTGATGGGTTGTATATATGACTAAGAGATACTGTATAGTATATGAAGGTTTTTTCTTTTCTTTTTCTTTTTTTCTCTCTTTTTTTGTATGGCTTTGTAAATATTTGATTAGTGTATAAATGTAAATAATTTGGTGTACATATAGCTGCTGGTGTACATATGAATTGAATTGAATTTATTTGTCATTCAGACCTTTTGGTCTGAACAAAATGTTGTTCCCCTGCAGTCATACATATAATTAAAAAAATGACAGAAACACACAATAAACACAAATTTAACATCCACCACAGTGAGTTCACCAAACACTTCCTCACTGTGATGGAAGGCAAAGTCTTAAAGTCCCTGTCTCTTCCCTCGTTGTTTCCCTCTGTGCCGAGGCGATCCAGGCTTCAGATGTTGTGACCCCACCGGGTGATGGTAAGTAAGTCAGTCCCGCAGTTCAACCGAGCTCCGCGAACGGGCCGGTTCAACTCCGCGGCCCGGGGTGGTCGAAGCTGCCGCCCTCCAGACCAGCAGACAAAGCTGTTGTTGCGGGAGCTCGTAAAAACAGGTCACTGTCGTCCACTGGGCCCGCGGCCGAGTCCACCGAGCCCGTGGTCACGGTCGGGCCGCTGCCACTGCCGCCGCCACCGAGTCGGGTCGCCGCTGCTGTTGCCGTTGCCGCTGGAACCGCTCCGGGACCGAGCTGGGTCGCCGCTGCCGTTGCCATTGCTGTTGCCGCTGGAACCGCTCCGGGACCGAGCCGGGTCGCCGCTGCCGTTGACGTTGTCATTGCCGCTGGAACCCTTTTCGGACACATACATTTATTTTCGGACACATACATTTATTTATAGATACTGTTTATGGCACATTATAAATATTCTTGTTTTGTTTTTTGCATGTTGTTTCACACTTGCTTTTTATTCTTTTATTCTGTTTGAAATAAAGAATTAAATAAAACATAAAATAAAAACGATTTTCTAAGTCTATTCAAAGTGTTTCTGCACTCTGTGTCTTCCCCTTTGCTCTATCTATTGTACTTCAGTTTGAACTGGTTGCACCTATACATGCTAAATCTGATCTGTTTGGATAATATGCAAACAAAGCTTTGTACTGTACCTCAGTGCATGTGACAATCATAAATTTAAACACAAAACCTATTCCTTGATCCGCATTTATTTCAAAGTTAATGAAAATAATAATTGAAATGGGAATTAATAACTAATCTTCTTGGTTTTTGCCGTATCTCAAAATATATTCACTCTTCTCTGTTCAGGGCATCAATCTGCAAACTGGAATCCTTTGTATAATTTAAATGATTTTAGTAATGATGAACATGATGCCAGGATACACTAATCTCCTGTGCCTGCACGTGATCAATATCCCTCCATTCCCTGCGCATCTATGTCCCTAGTCTAAAGTGCTTTAAACATCACTAGTGTATGTGCCTCCACCCCCACCCCCAGCAGCATGTTGCCCTGCACATCTCCTTTAAATGTTCCCCCTCCCACCTGAAAATTATGCCCTTGATATTCCTCTCACCTGATCTTCCTTATTCTCTGGGGACTTTCCCATATGTCAGGGTAAAACAGGAATGCAAACAGACGCTATTTCCAATTGCGTTTGCTAATCATTGGCTTCTATTCAATTTTACTTGATTGCAGGGTAGCAAGCCATTCATCAGCGAGCTTGTTTTTTTTATTAAACACAATTTTAAAACACTTGCTGACGTTTTGGTCAACAGCTTTCATTTATGTTTTGAGATAACCGCAGGAAGCTAAAACAAAGCATTCAATCTCACCTTCAAGGAGAGACTGCCACGTGATTTAGTGTTGTCATAGAAAAATATCCAGGCAGCTCATCACTGGAGACTGGATCTGGTTGTCAGATGTGTGTGTGTGTGAGTGTGAGAGAGATGAAGCATGAGAAGGGGAAGGGAGGAATGGATGTGTGCTAGCAGGGTCATAAGGAGAGTTAGGGGGACCTCTGATCTTTATTTACTGTGGGAGAGGACAGGAGAGGGAGTGAGTTCAGGGGAAGAAAGAATTAAACCCTGGAGCATGTCAACATAACAAAGGAGATGGTGTTACAGGTCAAATGCAGAAAGCTGGATGAATCCCCCGAGGATGACCAGGTGTATCCTTGGATGTTCTGAGGAGCTAGGGAGGAGATTGCTGGGCCTTTTTGCTTGGGTGAGGTACCGTTACACTGGAGGTGCACTAGTGTTATGCCCTTATTAAAAAAGGCAGCAGGGATATGGCAGAGGGCTGCAGGCTCCTGAGTTTTGCATCGGCAATGGGAAGATTATTGGAAGGGATTCTAAGGGACAGGATTTGTTAGTTTTAGGATTGACAATGACTGATTAAGGATAGGCAGCATGGTTCTATGCGCAGACATTCAGGGCTCACAGATTTACATTTTTGCAAGGTGTTGCCAATATTATTAGTCATATTATTAGCATAGAAACAGGTGCTTCAGCCCAACATCCTTGCCTTCTAGATTGACAAGGGCAAGTGAAGATGATTGAGAAAGCTTGTGTGTGTTTATGTGTATGTGTGTGTGTGTGTGTGTGAGAGAACATGTGTGTGTGTGTAAGAGTATGTGTGTGTGTGTGTGGGTGTATGTGTATGTGTAAATGTGAGTGTCGGTGTGTGTTAGTGTCAGTATGTCTGCGTGTGTGTGTGTTAGTATGTGTGTGCGTATGTGTATGTGCGTATGAGTGTGTGCATGTAAATATGTGTGTATGTGTGTTGCATATGTGACTGAATCTGTGTGTGTGTGTGTGTGCATAAGTGTGTGAGTGTGTGTGTTTGTGAGTGCTGGCATGTGTGCGTGTGAAAGCGAGAGAGGGAGACAGAGAATGGTTGTATGTATGAGTATATGTGAGGGGATATACGGTACAACATGTTTCTGTATGTGCATGTGTGTATTTGTGGGGGAGGTGTGTACATTTGGCCCTGTGTGTATGAGGGTTTGCCAGCATGTGTTTGAACAGGGTGTATGAGTGTTTCGAGTGCAGTGCATGCAAACCCGCATGGCCACAGGCAGCAGCTGGGAGCTGGGAGGATCTGGTGTCATTGTCCCTCCCAGCTGGTCTCCAATTAAAACCACATAATCCTTGTGATGCTGCTGCTTTTTCAAAAATTTCAGAGATGTGTAAGTTAGAAGCTGTCGATTAATTTATAAATACTCCAAATGATCTAAAAATTGTCATGAAAGCTCCAGAACTAATTAACTGCAGCGATTTCATGCGTCATGGTACTGAGGTACAAGGTAGATCCTCTCAAAGAGCACAGGAGATGAGACTGATCATGGAAGGATTCCTCCCAGTGTGTCGTGGGTGCTTTGTCACCTGAATTACTCAATGATATTTACATTGAGAGAAAGCCAAGGCTACTTCACATTTATGCAAGACGGCAGAAGATGCATGTGAGTGTGAACGCTATACATGCATGTCTCCACGTGCACAAGCAAGTACTTTCATGTTTATATTTGTATAATGTACTTGCCTGCATTTCCCAATGAAAATATGACAAGGTATCTCTACTGACCTTCACTAGATCCTTGGATCTTTGACTCTCCTAAGACTACACATCATGGATATTCTACCAATTCAAATATTTGCTTGATGAGCGGACTTCTCACTGTTGCAGTTGTGAATCACCTAGGTGTCATGAAATGTGACTGTTTAATCAACCTATCCTACGCATCTCAGTAATCAAGTTTTCTATGACCCCCGCAGAGCCCCGTACTGGTGAGAGGAAAAATGATTCATCTTCATCCACCCTCTTTTGCTAAACGTGACGTACACACAATGAATCAGCGGGAAATTGTGGCGATCTTTCTTCCCTTGAACCTGTTTCAGGGTTGAAGCCGGTTTGGTGGGACAAGAGGCTATTCAGTCTGATCTTTCTATTGCATAGAACCAGGAAGAGTTCGTGTAGCCCGTGAGCACATCACACCTTAAAAAGAGGAATCATTCAGCTCTTTGAGTTTATTACACAATAATAAACTCTCCCCCATTCCCCAAAGCCAGAGCACATGATTTATCTGAATCTCGTGATTTTATTTTGAAGGGCCAAGAAGAGAATTCCAGCTTCAGTAGATCCCAGACTCTCGACAAGAAGAGGTTACACAATCTATCACATTGAAGGAGCTCGATGAACCTCTTGAACTAGTCACCAAGGATTAGAGGAGAATCGTTTAACCTCTCCAATCGGAAGAGGGATGGTGCCATTGCATGTCTCTGCCATGTTCTGGTCTGCACCAACCACGATCAGTCCCAATCCCCAAAGACAGACAAGATGATTTATCTCAATCTTAAAATAATCAATATTATTTATTTGGGAATGCAGTCTGGTGACAAATCAGCATGTTTACAGGAACATCAGAACTTCCAGGAGCAATTCAAGATAGATATCACACACCCACTTTCTCCACAGAACACTAAACATATATTTTCCAAACTAGTGCTGTTCTATATTTGCATCTCTGTCTAAATAAATATGTTTGGTTCAGCTTGTTGGATTCAAGTTCCTGGATTCTGCAGTTGACCACCATTAATTCCAATCTGAGGCAGGTGAATTAATCTGACAGGCTAAATGGAATTATAGCTTGATAATAATCAACATATTTTCAATCATTTCTGACTAATTGTGACTTGAATTGGGTTTGTGGTTCTGGGTTTTAATTTGTTATCTGCAACTTTTCATGTACGTTTCCTCCATTAACATTGAACATTTTTGGTTTATGGAAGACCTCGTTTACAATGATCCAAATGGAACATGCATGTTCCTCTCTGACAGTGCTGCTGGTAGGTGTCACCTTGTTTCCATTAAATACTCACCAGTCTTCCCTTGGCGAACACATGAAGCTCAGAAGTTCCTCACACAACTGTTCCTGAAGCTGGCATGATGCTACAGGTAACAGACCGACCCCACTATCACCTGGGAGTGTGTGAAGTACACTGTCATACCTGCTCACAGACTCTACTGGGCAGTAATAAAATCACATTCAACTGTGCTCAGATCTTTCAGTACTTGGCAGACATAATTGATACCAGTGTGAAGGTTCATGACCTGAAACATCACCTGTTTCTTATCGCCAGTGATGCTGCCTGACCCACATAGTTGCTCCAGCTTTTTGTGTCTATCTGGGGCTTTTTACTGATAGATTCCTTTGATTTGTTTGGGAATAAAAACCTAAACGTTGAATGCGTGTGTTATCTCTGGGTGCTCCGGTTTCCTCAAACACTCCAAAGGTTAATTGGCTTCGGGAAAGATTGTCAATTTTCCTTAGTGTGTAGGATAGTGCTAGTGTGTGGGATGATTGCTGGTCGGTGTGGACGGTGGGATGGTTAAACTAAACTAAATAAACAATAACTGGTCTCTAGCTCTTCATAGTTCACAGCACTGCACCGCCCTGAAGAAGGGTCACGATCCGAAATTATGTCCATCCATTTGTTCTGCAGGTGCTGCCAGCCCCACTGAGTTCCTCCAGCACTTTGTGTTTTACTCAAGAATGAAGCATCTGCAATTCCTTGCATCTCCACTGCACTTTCCTGGTCCGGAGGGAGCTGTTTCAGGTCCTGAAATAACATTTGCAGTGTTTGTGCAACAGAAATGGTAGTTATATGCAATGTAACACGATTCTTTGAAACAATGATTGATAACTTTATGGTGACCTTGGCTTAGCTTTGTCAAATCATTGTCTGTTGTTCTGTAGCTTCCTACCTCATATTTCCATTAAATCATGAGAATATAGAAAGAGGATTCTCTCTCTCCCTCTCACTCCCTCTCTCTCTCTCTCTCTCTCCCTCTCTCTTTCTCTCCATCTCCCTCTCCCTCCCCCTCTCTTTCCCTCTCTACCCCTCCCTCTCCCTTTATCCCTCTCTCTCCCCCTCTCCCTCCCACCCTCTCTTCCTCTCTCTCTCTCTCTCCCTCTTCCTATCTCCCTCCTCCTCCCACCCCCTCCCCCTCTACCTCTCTCTCTCTCTCTCTCTTTCTTTCTCTCTCTCTCTCTCTCTCTCTCTCTCAGTCTCTCCTTCTGAAATGAGAAATTCGAGGAATTCTACCTTTCTCATATTCATGATCAAGTAACACACGAAGCATAGCCGGTTATTCCAAGCAGAGCAGTGATGGTGATAAGACTCCAATGAATGCAAGGACGGTCCCAATGGGATGAGCATGCTGCCACAATCAGTGACCAGAGCAGACATGAAACATGAACAGCTTTCAATGCGTTTGTGTGGCAGAAAATACAAAGTAATTGCAGAAGCTGGAAATCTGAAATAAAAATAGAGAATGCTGGAAACATTCAGCAGGTCTGTCAGCATCTGTGGCAAGAAAAGCAAAGGTAATGTCTCAGGTTGAAGAACTCTCATCAAAACTAGGAAATAAAAAGCTAGTTTAAAGTTGGGGAGAGGGGGTAGGAATAGATAGGACAAAAGGAATGGTTTGGACAATGGGAATGGTGCAGACAACAGGAATGTTTCTGATAAGATGGTCAGGAGGGCCGTAGCGTTGAGATGAGGGGGTACAAGAAGATGAACAAGACTTGCGTTGGCATTGTATCAGTAAGTTGCTGGTGTAGCTCTGAGAACAACAGGCTTGCTAATTCTCTCAGTCTACAATGTGAATATATGACATATTGTCCACACCCACGATACCGGAACAGTATGCTGTGTTCATTTATTACAACATACATCAAAGAGTAATTGTTACTGTTCTAGATTATCAATCGGAAATGATGGGGGAAATGTTGTCTATGCTACATCTCTTCGGTCATGGCTGACCATGGGAGTCTCCAGGGTGCTATTCCCTATATGGAGGACACCTGTGCGTGACTTTGTTTAACGTGGGGAGACTGGTGCACAGACAGCCACCCCACGGTCCTTGACAGATCTGGGTCAGGATCCAGTGACATGGAGTCCAAGACGACCGGAGACCCTTTTCTGCCTTCATCCGCCTTCCCAGCCGTTGTGACACTCCACGAAGGTCAGCTATCGTCCTCCACCTGCACCACCTTGCTACATATGTACAAGCATTCTTCTGCATATGTGCAAAAATATTAGTTATGTAATCAGATCCATTAAACATTCTAATTTGTGACCTGGATGCAGATAAGTGACCCTATAGGTTTGAGGATTATTGCAGGATTTCAACTACTCCACGTGATTCAGGAACATATTAAATCCCCTGTCCTTAGGCATTGGACATAGAAGAGAACAGGACAGGAACACATCCTTCAGCCAACATTGTCTGTGCTGAACATGACGCCAAGATAAACTAATCTCCTCTCCCTGCACGTGATCCATATCCCACCATTCCCTGCATATCCATGTTCATAAATTAATGTGATAGGAGCAGAATCAGGCCATTCAACCCATCTAGTCTTCCATCATTCAATCATGGCTGATCTATCTTTCCCTCTCAACCCCATTCTCCTGCCTTCTCCCCATAACCCCTGAGACCCATACTAATCAAGAATCTAACTACATTTGCCTTAAAAATATCAATTGACAGCCTCCGCAGCCTTCTGTGGCAAATAATTCTACAGATGCACCACCATCTGACAAAATAAATTTCTCCTCATCTCCTTCCGAAAGGAACGTCCTTTTATTCTGAAGCTAAGACCACTGGTCCTAGACGGTCCGTTCTAGTGGAAACATCCAAAATTGTGCCTATCCTAAAGTCTCTGAAACCCCACTATCATATCTGTCTGCATCACCACCCCCATCAGCGTGTTCCAGGCACTCACCTCCCATTATAAAGCAAAATTTGCACCAGCTGCCCCTCACCATATGCTGACTCTTTCTAACCAAGCTATCCTACAAAGTTACTCAGTTAGAAAATCAGTGTCTGGATGAGAAAGCCTGTTGCCCTCTCAGAATGACCAGGGTTGGACATCAATGGCACTTTTCCCCTCTTCTGTGATGCAGTCTTAGCTAGCTTTGGCTCAGCTGTGCACATGAAAAAATGTGGTTACTTTCATCACTGGGTGATTCCGAGCCCTTCATAAGGTGGAGCATGAAGCCTCTCTTATCCCTGCCATGGCCCTCAGAGAGTAGTTTAGGAGATGCAGCCATCAAACTCCTGTTATTATTCAGTGAGGTGCAAAGCTGACAATCTGTCAGTTTGATAAATGTGTGGGTGGCTCAGTCACACTGGCTGTGGTGCCAGCCCAATGGAAGCCAAGGTTAATGGTGACTGTGGCGATGACTGCCACTCCTGGCCAACGTTACAGGTCTAGTGAGTGTAATCACCTCCATGCCCACTCACAGATAGTAGAGCAGTTCCCAGCGACCATCAGCAGGTCAGCAGGTCAATATCTTGTTGGTGCAAGCTCATGGAACCAGTGGACAGACAGAGTGTGTAGGAAGGAACTGCAGATGCAGGTTTAAACTGAAGATAAGCACAAAAAGCTGGAGCAACTGAGTGGGTCAGACAGCCTCCCCGGAGAAAAGGAATGGGTGACATTTCATGTCGAGACCCTTCTTCAGACTGAAATTCCAGGGAAAGGGAAACAAAAGATATAGACGGTGATATAGAGACAGAGAACAAAATTAAAGATATGCAAAAAAGTTACGGCGACCAAGGAAACAGGCCATTGTTAGCTGTGTGTAAGGTGAAAACAAGTAACCCAACCCTCAATCAATGAGATTTAAACCTTCTGTTCACCTTGTTTCACTTTATTCTGAGAAGACATTGCACTATGAGCTGATTCAGGTCATCCTATGACTGGTACAATAGTTTAACGCTTCCATAGTTTTATGAAAACTCCTATTCAAATGTTTGCATGCCCATGTAATGAGACAACTCCTAAATAATTCAATTTCAGCTGGTTGACTTGTGGCTTTCCCAGGCAGTGTTTGCCTGGTCTGTGTCTGCGTCAGCATTTCAGGATTGCCTGCCAGAAACCATCAAAACGACGGAGCAAAGAGTCTCTGCAATAACAACCATCATCATGCATGGGCACATGTACACGGGCGCACACACGGACGTGTACACGCACAGGCACACGCACACACACAAACATATACACAGTCCATCCATTTAACCAAATGGATTTCCAGACAGCAACTCATACTGCATGCATGTTTTCCACATTTCTGTACTAAATAATTATGGAATAGTAGCATCTCATAGAGATGCTTTAATAGTGCAGAGAGCTGTGCTCACGGTGAACCAGGCTCTGTGTGCGTGTGTGTGTGTGTGTGTGTGTGTGTGTGTGTGTGTGCGCGCGTGTGTGTGTGTGTGTGTGTGTGTGTGTGTGTGTGTGTGTGTGTGTGTGTGTGTGTGTGTGTGTGTGCGTGCGTGTGTGTGTGTACATTGACGGGATGGTAGTGGAGAGAGTCACCAGCCTCAGGTTCCTGGGTGTGGAATCTGTCCTGGGCCCAGCACATTGAATCAATCACAAACAAAGCTCATCAATATTTCTACTTCCAGAGAAGATTGAGGAGGTTCAGTTATGTTGACGTTGGTGTATTATAGTGGAGAGCATGTTGACAGGTTGCATTATAGCCTGGTTTAGTACCTCAAGCTTTCAGGACAAAGAAGGCTGCAGAAAGTGGTGGACACTGCCCAGCTATTGCTGGTACTGACCTCCCCACCATCTAAGGAATGTACAGGAAGTGCTGCCTCATCATCAAAGACCCACGCCACCTGAACCACGCTCTCATCTCACTGCTACTATCGGGAAGAAGGTACAGGAGCCTGAGAACTGTGACCTCCAGGTTCAAGAACAGCTTCTTCCCAACAACTATCAGACTCGTGATCAGACAACTATGATCTTCTATGGAGTTTGTTTTGATTGCACTACGGACTTCATTTTTGTACTATTATGGTCTAGTTAACTAGTATTATTGATTATTGATGAATTGTATTTTTGATTATTGTATGTTTATTTGTGTGTGCTGCATTAATGTGCCAGTTAACTGCAGCATATAAGAATTTCATTATTACATTGCTGGTATAAATGCCAATTAAACACGGGAATATTAAATACTAAAGGGCATAGCTATAAGGTGAGAGGGGCAAAGAAGATGCGTGGGACAAGTTGTTTACACAGGAAGGGTGGTGGGTGTGTGGAGCGCGCTGCCATGGGCGGTGGTGGATGCTGATACGATAGTGGCGTTTAAGAAATCTTTCGATAGGCACATGGATATGTTGGGAATGAAGGGATATATAGTTTAGTTCAGAGATATGCTGTGAAGTCAGGCTCTTTGGCCTATCACGTCCGTGCCAACCAGGGACCATCCCATACACTAGCACTATCCTGCACACCAGGGACAATTTACAGAAGCCAGTAAACAAACACTTGTCTAGAGTGTGGGAGGAAACCAGAGCATCCTGAGACAACCCACGCAGTCAAAGGGAGAGCATGCAAACTCCCTTTTGACAGCATCTGAGGTAGGATCGAACACAGGTCTATGGCGCTGTGAGGCAGCAACTCCACCACTGAGCTACTGTGCTGCCCTAGATATGGATATGGATTATGTGCAGGCAGACAGGGCTTGGGCTTGGCATCATGTTTCTAAAGCTGCTATAGAGTATTGTGAGGGATAGGATATACCAGAGGACTGGGAGAAATTCAGAGACCAGCAGAGTAGGACAAATGGCTTGATTAGGAAAGGAAAAATAGATTATGAAAGAAAACTGGCAGGGAACATAAAAACTGACTGCAAAAGTTTTTATAGCTATGTGAAGAGAAAGAGATTAGTTAAAACAAATGTAGGTCCCTTGCAGTCAGAAAGGTGAGTTGATCATGGGGAACAAGGATATGGCGGACCATTTGAATAACTACTTTGGTTCCGTCTTCACTAAGGAAGACATAAATAATCTGCCGGAAATAGCAGGGGACCGCGGGTCAAAGGAGTACTTGAGTGAAATCCAAGTTAGTCGGGTAGTGGTGTTGGGTAAATTGAATGGATTAAAGGCCGATAAATCCCCAGGGCCAGATATGCTGCATCCCAGAGTACTTAAAGAAGTAGCTCCGGAAATAGTGGATGCATTAGTGATAATCTTTCAAAACTCTTTAGATTCTGGAGTAGTTCCTGAGGATTGGCGGGTAGCAAACTTAACCCCTCTTTTTAAGAAGGGGGGCAGAGAGAAAACGGGGAATTACAGACCAGTTAGTCTAACATCGGTAGTGGGGAAACTGCTAGAGTCAGTTATTAAAGATGGGATAGCAGCACATTTGGAAAGTGGTGAAATCATTGGACAAAGTCAGCATGGATTTATGAAAGGTAAATCATGTCTGACGAATCTTGTGGAATTTTTCGAGGATGTAACTAGTAGCGTGGATAGGGGAGAACCAGTGGATGTGGTGTATCTGGACTTCCAGAAGGCTTTCGACAAGGTCCCACATAAGCGATTAGTATATAAACTTAAAGCATACGGCATTGGGGGTTCAGTATTGATGTGGATAGAGAACTGGCTGGCAAACAGGAAGCAAAGAGTAGGAGTAAACGGCTCGTTTTCACAATGGCAGGCCGTGACTAGTGGGGTACCGCAAGGCTCAGTGCTGGGACCCCAGCTATTTACAATATACATAAATGATCTGGATGAGGGAATTAAAGGCAATATCTCCAAGTTTGCGGATGACACTAAGCTGGGGGGCAGTGTTAGCTGTGAGGAGGATGCTAGGAGACTGCAAGGTGACTTGGATAGGCTGGGTGAGTGGGCAAATGTTTGGCAGATGCAGTATAATGTGGATAAATGTGAGGTTATCCACTTTGGTGGCAAAAATAGGAAAACAGACTACTATCTAAATGGAGGCCGATTAGGAAAAGGGGAGATGCAGCGCGACCTGGGTGTCATGGTACACCAGTCATTGAAAGTAGGCATGCAGGTACAGCAGGCAGTGAACACAGCGAATGGTATGTTAGCTTTCATAGCAAAAGGATTTGAGTATAGGAGCAGGGAGGTTCTACTTCAGTTGTATAGGGTCTTGGTGAGGCCACACCTGGAGTATTGCGTACGGTTCTGGTCTCCCAATCTGAGGAAGGACATTATTGCCATAGAGGGAGTGCAGAGAAGGTTCACCAGACTGATTCCTGGGATGTCAGGACTGTCTTATGAAGAAAGACTGGATAGACTCGGTTTATACTCTCTAGAATTTAGGAGATTGAGAGGGGATCTTATAGAAACCTACAAAATTCTTAAGGGGTTGGACAGGCTAGATGCAGGAAGATTGTTCCCGATGTTGGGGAGGTCCAGGACAAGGGGTCACAGCTTAAGGATAAGGGGGAAATCCTTTAGGACTAAGATGAGAAGGACTTTTCTCACACAGAGAGTGGTGGGTCTCTGGAACTCTCTGCCACAGAGGGTAGTTGAGACCAGTTCATTGGCTATATTTAAGAGGGAGTTAGATGTGGCCCTTGTGGCTAAGGGGATCAGAGGGTATGGAGAGAAGGCAGGTACGGGATACTGAGTTGGATGATCAGCCATGGTCATATTGAATGGCGGTGCAGGCTCGAAGGGCCGAATGGCCTACTTCTGCACCTAATTTCTATGTTCTATGTTTCTATGTTTCTATACAGGCATTTGGAGGCAAGGGCTGATTCAGGACAGTCAGCATGGTTTTGTACGTAGGAGGCTGTGTCTCACAAATATGATTGATTGTTTTGAAGACGTGACCAAAATCGTCGATGAGGGCAGAGCTGTAGATGTTGTCTACATGGATTTCTGTAAGGCGTTCGACAAGGTTCCGCATGGTAGGCTGCTCTGGAAGGTTAGATCGCATGGGATCCAAGGAGCTGAATGGATAGTAAATTGGCTCCATGGAAGGAAGCAGAGGGTGATGGTGGAAGGTTGCTTCTCGGACTGGAGGCCTGTAACTAGTGGTGTGCCTCAGGGTTCCGTGCTGGGCCCCATTACTGTTTATATCAATGATTTGGATGAGAATATACTGGGCAAGATTAGCAAGTTTGCTGATGATACAAAAGTGAGTGGTTTTGCAGATAGTGAAGATGGTTGTGAACGATTGCTGCAGGATCTGGATCGATTGGCCAGGTGGGTGGTGGAATGGCTGATGGAATTTAATACAGAGAAGTGTGAGGTGTTGCATTTTGGGACGTCTAACAAGGGCAGGACCTACACAGTGAATGGTCGGCCTCTGGGTAGTGTGTAGAGCAGAGGGATCTAGGAATACAGGTGCATGGTTCCTTGAAGGTCGAGTCGCAGGTAGATAAGGTGGTCAAAAAGGCTTTTGGCACATTGGCCTTCATCAGTCAGAGTATGGAGTATAGAAGTTGGGAGGTCACATTGCAGTTGTATAAAATGTTGTTGAGACTGCATTTAGAATAGTGTGTTCAGTTCTTGTCACCATGTTATAGGAAAGATATTGTCAAGCTTGAAAGGGTTCAGAGAAGATTTAGAGGATATTGCCAGGACTAGAGGGTCTGAGTTATAGGGAGAGGTTGAGTAGGCTGGGTCTCTATTCCTTGGAGCGCACGAGGATGGGGGGTGATCTTATAGAGGTGTATAAAATCATGAGAGGAATAGATTGGGTAGATGCACAGAATCTCGTGCCCATAGAAGGGGAATTGAGGACCAGAGGACATAGGTTCAAGGTGAAGGGGAAAAGATTTAATAGGAATCTGAGGGGTAACTTGTTCACACAAAGGGTGGTGGGTGTATGGAACAAGCTGCAGAGGAGGTAATTGAGGCTGGGACTATCCCAACGTTTAACAGTTAAACAAATACATGGATAGGACAGGTTTGGAGAGATATGGACCAAGCGCAGGCAGGTGGGACTAGTGTAGCTGGGACATGTTGGCCGGTGTGGACAAGTTGGGCTGAAGGGCCTGTTTCCACACTGTATCACTCTGTGTCAGCACAGACATTTATTGTGGACCAAAGGGCCTGATCCTGTGCTGTACTATGCTCTCGACACTTCACTTGCCTACTTGGATGATGTACCCAGCCTCACATCCATCCACACATCCCCCCCCCCCCCCCCCTTTACAGGGCATCCCACCCTCTCCCAGCCTGGCCTCACCCGGACCCATCTCTGCCTCGGGGGCCAGGCTGACGTCTCTTCCACTGACTCAGCCACCCGTGCGTCAGCCACTGACCTCCCCGCAGTTTGCAGGGGGATTATTCCCGTCTGCATCCATCCACCCACCCATCCATCCCCGCCAATGTACACAGCAGCGCGGAGTGGAGTGACGCACACTCTCTCTCTCTCTGTCTGTCGCTGCCACCTTCCTCTCGTCCCCTTCATCCACTCCCTCCCTCCCTCCCTCCCTCCAGGCAAACTCGCACCGGCCCGCTCACATGGCTTTCTATTCTTAGTGCGAGGGATGATGCGGAGAGAGAGCGCTCTTGGCGTCAATGCGTGCGTGAGGTGAGGACGCTCCCTCTGGATTCTGAGTTGGAATCACTATTTGTTTGGGTTTTTTCATCTTCATACCGGGATCCTTCGTCTCTCCCTCTCTGCCTCCCTCACTCCTCCTACCCGGCCGCTGCCCGCTCTGTCTATCGCGGTCACCCACACACAGGTAAGCGGCCGGATTGCTGCCAGTTTGACCGAGGGTGGGTTTCGTGCCTCAGTTTTCACCTTCAGTGAGCTCGGCGGGACGCGCTGCCCCGGGCTGGCAGAATTAGCAGATGCCTGAATCATTGATACTTTGCAATTAATGTTGTCCTCTGGAGCCGACAGTGGACGCAAGGTTGGTGGTTGCCGGATAAACCCGGGTATATTGGGAGGTGGAGGGTAGTTTACACGTCTCTCTTGCCCCGAGATTCACGTTTCAACCTGTTAATCATCAGGTTGTCAAATGCCCCCTGAGTTTGTATTCGCTGAGCACTGGTGACTGGGCTAGGAGGGTGGAATCACTGAAACGCCAGGGTTTTATTTCCTATCTTAAATATAATGTATAATGTATAATCAATGGGCTTTCTCCAGTGGCGACAGAGCGACGTTGGGTTCGATGGAGCGCGGCTCGGATACTGGGGTCAGGGTGGATATTTGGGGTATTAACGGCTTGAAAAATCCCCACCAGTGTTGCATGTTATTCCATGCAGCGGCGAGCAACTTGCCCAGTCCCTGCACGCAGCGCCGCGGGAACTGCAGATGCTGCAATCTGGGGCAAGGCACAAAGTGCTGGAGGAACTCAGCGGCCAGGCAGCGTCTGTGGAGGGAGGGAGGGAGGGAGGGACGAGCGACGTTCGCGCTGGCGGGGTAGTCCAAGGCCGCCGCTCGGCCCCTCTGCTCTAGCCCCGGGGAGAGCGGCCGCGCTGTGCTGGAACCATCAGTGCGCGTCTGAAGATCGTATTTACATGCGAAAGCATCGCGTCCCCGCTGCTCACGGCCACTCGGGCCGCACGGACTGTGCTATCCCCCTCCGGTCGCCACGTGGGGTCCCGCCCACAGCCCCCACCCCGACACTCATTCGCCCACATCCCTGTCCATCAGGGGCGGGCCTCCCTGCCAGCCAATCGCAGTCTGGTACACGCATGACGTGCGTCTGACTTGTGGAGGAAAGCGACCAATCATGGAGCAGCAGCCAACAAATGGATTTGTGATGCTCCTGGCGTTAGCTTCTGGCCCCCATAGTCTAGCCCTCACCCGCCCCGCACCCGCCCTCATCTGCCCCACATCTGCGCCCCACCTGATCCTCACCCGCCCTCACCCGCCCCGCACCTGCCCCTCACCTACTCTCACCTGCCCCCCACCTGTCCACAAAACACCACATGACCATGGAATACCACCTGTCCATGTCACACTGCCTGTCTATGCAACACTGCCTGTCCACCACATGACCATGTCACACTGCCGGTCCACCGACCGTCCAGCCATTGCCTGTTCATGGCACACTGCCTATCCATGGTATGATCTATGGCATGACCTCTGGCATCATCTTCTTACTGTTCTGGTCTAATCCATGATCTGTCTATGGCATGATCTATGATCACGATATGTAAGAATGTCATCATTTAGTTTCAGTACATATGCCAATTCAACACTCTTGACTATTGGCAGGATGTTCTGTCATGATCTTCTTACTTCTGCAGCCTGTTCTATGCCTCTGCTTTTTAAATCCAAGTGAACCTTGTGGTTTTGTAACCAACGTCCTGATGTAACAGATATGACAAATACAGACACAAGAAACTGTAGATACTGAATCTTGAGCTGTTCCTGCAGCAATGTGTTTGTTTGCTCAAGATCTGCCAGGTAACTTGGATTGGGTCGAAAGGGCAGGTCGGTTTCAGAGATTTGAAGGGCAAATATAAAAAAATAATGAGTCTGTGGGAATGAGTAAAAGGTTTTGTTCTCCGTGTGTACGGATATAAGAATAAGAGTGTGAGGGTCTGAATCTTGGAGCTCAGGCAGGCAACAGCAATGGGGGAGTGTAGACACAAGGAACTGAAGAAGCTGGTTTAATTTGTTTTTAAGGCACAAAGTGCTGGAGTAAACTCAGCAGGTCAGGCAGCATTTCTGGAGACCATAGATACGTGACGTTTTGGGTTGGAACCCTCCTTCACACCAATTACGAGCATTGGGGGAGTGCCTTCATCAGAGATGGACTGGACTTTGACAAGGCAACACACCCCCATCTTCTGAAGAGCATTTGGGTTGAACAGTAAATGCCAGCAAAGTCTGAATCTCCCCCCAAATATAATCAAATTAAAACAGTTTCATCTCAGCAAAGGCTTTAGTTCATGCATATTGAGCTAATTAAATAGTTTAGGTCTTGGAGCTTCCTGTAAAGTCTCTAGTTAGATGAGAATTATGGAAGTGGGCAAAATTAATATAAGGATGCCAGATATTTGGAGTGGAGTGGAGTGTCAGATGGAATCTAATCAAGGCGTTTAGGTTTATTATTGTTACTTGTACTGAGGTATTGTGAAAAGCGTGCTATCCAATCAAATCAGATGATACTATCAAGGTAAATACAATACAAGTACAAAAGGTGGATACAATCAAGCTAAACGCGTACTAAAGGTGGAGCAAAGAACAGTCGGATACACAGAGTGTGCGTGACAGGGAAGGGAGTTATAGGTTGGAGTGATGCATGTGGAATAATAGATTTTGATGTGTTAGTTATGGCTGGTAACAAATCACAAGGGTCAGGTAGTTTATTTGGAGAATGACTGTGATATAATTACAGTTACAACTCCATATATATCACATAATATATCAATTTTACCTCGTTAGGTAGGCTGTGACAATATATCCATTGCTGCTGATAATGGTGTATTGTTATGGTCTAAGTACTCCCAGGAATGTCCCACCCCCGTCCAATAATGTGGATTAGCATTTGCTTCGGGATATGAGTTCTCAGTTATGTCACATGGTCATAATTCATATACTTCCAAAAAAATTAACAATCCCAAGAGTCCAACTTGAAGATGAAAATCCACTCAGGTGAGAAGAATGAGTTTTCCCCCACAGAACAGCCACAAGCTCCTACATCTGCATCCCAGTGTGCTCAGACATCTGGCAAACAAGATTTGATCTTAAACCTTGAAACTAACCAAAATCTCGATTAAAGAGAGAAGAAAGCATGAAGTTGGAGAGTAAAGTATGGAGGCAGATACTTATAGAAATATAAAGAAATTGAAGGAAGCAAAGAACATCAGAGCTAAGGTAGACTAAAGTGCTGGAGAAACTCAGCGGGTGCAGCAGCATCTATGGAGCGAAGGAAATAGGTAGGGTTTCGGGCCGAAACGTTGCCTGCACCCGCTGAGTGTCTCCAGCACTTTAGTCTACCTTCGATTTTCCAGCATCTGCAGTTCCTTCTTGAACATCAGACCTACATGCGAGGCCAGAATTTAAAGTATGTAGAGGTTACTGAGCCTTGTCGGGCTGGAAGGAGTTAATGAATTGGAGAGGAATGCACTGTTCCAACTTACAGATCAATGTCTTCAAAATTGGACCAACAGTGCAAGTAAAAAAAATGGGACGATACAAGTTAGTATACAGGCAAAGATGAGTCAGCTCCATGACACCGTTTATTTTTGGTATTCTTTAGTCCCCAGAGATGGTGTCAGTTACGGAATTTACACCAATTTCTTGACTCATCAGATAATTACAGGTATGAATGTAATGGTCTTTTAGTCTTAATAGTTTACTTCCACATTTTATGTAGATCTTCATTATAGAGTGAGTCACTGGGTAGAACAATGGCCGTTGGAATTCAATAATGACAAATAAGTCATGTAAAACTGAATAAATGTTGTCACTGGAGCTGAGGTTGAGATTAAAATAATCTCAAAATGTGTATAAGTGTTTGTACAGATTGGTGGGAAGCAAGAATAACCTCACTGCTTCAGAAAGAGGGGAAACAAACAGGGAACTATAGATTATTTAGTGTGACATCAACAATAGGGAAATATTAGAATCAATTATTAAGGAATTAAGGAACGTCTGGAAAGGGTCTCGGGTCGAGACCAGAGGTCTGAAGTAGGGTCTTGATCCGAAACATCACCCATTCCTTCTCTACGGAGATGCTGTCTGTCCCGCTGAGTTACTCCAGCATTTTATGTCTATATTCTTGTAAACCAGCATCTGCAGTTCCTTCCTACACGTTAAGGAAGTGGTAGCAGGGCACTGAGACAGTAGTAGTAAAACGATTAGGGAAAGCCAAAGTAGGTTAGGAGAGAAAAATCATGTTTACGGATGCTTTCATTTCTTGCCTTTTTCTGATTAATTTAGACTTGATCAAAGTATAAAACATCACAGGAGACGTAGATAGAGTAGATAATCGGAACATTTTTTCCAGGGTGGAAATGTCAAAGACTAGAGGGCACAGCTTTAAGTTGAGAGAGCAAAGTTTAAAAATTAGACAGGTTCATGGGTAGGACAAGTTTGAAGGATAAGGACCAAACGCAGGCAGGTGGGACTAGTGTAGCTGGTACATGTTGGCCGGTGTGGGCAAGTTGGGCAAAAGGGCCTGTTTCCACACTGTATCACTCTATGACTCTATGTAAAGTGCTTCTCTCTGGTGACGATGTCAGGATGTGAAGTGGTGGAGGCAACTTGGATAGTGGTGTTTAAGAGGCTTTCACACAGACACGTAGATATGCAGGGAATGCAGGGATATGGATCACGTGCAGGCAGATGAGATTAGTTTATTTTGGCTTCATGTTCGGCAGGGGCATTGTTCTTATGTTCCTATGTTCTATGTTCGCCAACCATTGGGATCTTCTTGTACATTTACTCTATTGATGCAGCCCTACTCTTTCACTCTGACGTTTGCCCAGCCCTGGGCCTCAGAGATGAACGGGTGATCACCACATCCCCAAGCTCCTTGATTCTCCATACCCACTATTTACAAGTGGACAGAAGCAATGAGTTATTTTAAATTGCATAACTGTTCTGATTTAAAGTATTTTCATATACAGGTGGAACACAGGTTATTGATAGGGGACGATCAGCCATGACCACAGTGAATGGCGGTGCTGGCTCGAAGGGCTGAATGGCCTCCTCCTGCACCTATTTTCTATGTTTCTATCTTTCTATGTTATCACTCATGTGTTTGATGAAGGGTCTGGACCCAAAGCATTCCCTATGTGCCGTTGAGTTCCTCCAGCACTTTGTGATTTGCAGTGGGTACTAAAAGCTTATATATAAAAATAATAATGCGTGCAGATTTGTGAGTCTGACTGCTGGAATCTGACGCACTTTGAATATATTGGGGTTTCGTGTGGCGTGCACAGCCTAAAGTTGTTGGACAACTTGTTCTATTTGATCTTCCGTTTGTGCACGTCAAGTTGATTGCATTAGTCAAAACAGGGCGGACCACGTGAAGGTTGCAATCTTCCACCCCATTGGGGTTTCCATTGATTAGGAATTCTTCTCCAATTATGTTGGTTACACAATGTCTGGCAATAGCAAGTGCAGCAATAGGAGAAAGATCGCATGAAAGTCATAGAACCGTACAGCACAGAAACAGGACCTTTGGCCAAACTTGTCTATGCCAATCAAGTTGCCCCTTATAAACGCGGCTCCTTCCCATCCATGAAGCTGTCCAAATGTCTCTTAAACATTGTAATTGTGTCTACCTCTACCACGTCTTCTGGCAGCTCATTCCATACAACCACCTCCGTCTTTGTGAAAATCTACTGCTTCAGATTTAAAGTACTTTCATATACCTGAACGTGAACAAACCCTTGCCCACCTATCTTTACCAATGCCCTCTAGTTTTAGACTATGAAAAAGACTGCGATCATTCACTTTATCTAAATCCACTCATGATTTTATAAACCTCCACATCTCCCCTCAGCCTCCAATGCACCAGGGAATAAAAGACCCAACCTATCCCGCCGCCAAGGAGGTACAATTCCATTTAAATGGATTTTCAAAATAAAACACAATAAAATGTTATTTAAAAAATGCTGAAATGGCTGAAACTTCCATGATATATCACTAGAGATATGAGAAGTAAATTAATGTTAATAAACTGGGATTTTAAGAGTGTTAGGATGAAGGAATTTGTGAGAGAGAAAGAGATTGATTGTGCTGGGATTGTGAGATTTAAGGGATTATATTGTGATGAATTATGAAAATACAAAGTGGAGGAAATGAAAAAGGAAGAAATTGTACACTGGTGATTGGAACTAATTGGATCAGTCTGAATGCCGTGCTGGATGTTTGTGTTTCATTTTATTGTGCAATGTGTGTTCTTTTTTGATTGTATCGCTGCTGGCAAATTCATTTCACTGCCCTTATATGTGAATGTGATGAATAAAACTAATTGATTGATTGGTTGATCATCTTGGAAAAAAAGGTGGTTCAAATGTTACAAGGAAAAGCAGGAAACTCCCAAACTGCCCAATGTCCTTGAATAAAGGGTGAGAAAAGATTCACTTCAGTTTCTCCAGCAACTCTCAAGGTGAAAGTGAAGCCGGAAGTTTGACTGGCTCTGATGCTGTGGATCTAGGTCAGATACATCCTGACATCATCACCAGAAGGAAGCACTTTACATTTTGAACTCACAGGCACAACTGATGCAATGATTTGCACGGAGGCAGGAGACTGAAGAGTCTGCACATATATGAAACATGCAGTGACACGGCAGGCACATGCTCCCAAACATGCAGTGACATGGCAGGCACATGGTCAATAAACACATGCAAATATCAATGCAATACAAAAACATACATGGACATAAACATACCCCATATACCCATGTAAGTGACCATGTTTTCATTTTGGTATATGCATTTGTGGCATGTATTAGCTGTTGCATACATTTCTCTGAAAAAAATACACGTGTTCACACAAACACACAAACACACGCACACACGCACACACATAGTCATAAATGCAAATTGAACCAGATACACACTTAGACATGAACAGGTGTCCACATTTGCACCTGCACAAACTTACACGTATATTAATGCAACTGCATGTGCATGTTCACATATATTAAAGAATATTTTTTATTGCAGAGTGTAAATGCATGTGATGTTCCCATACATTGAACGATAATTTTTATTCCAGAGTATGGCATCAAGAAGTCATTGCTCTTTTCCTCACTAGATGATGTATGCGTGTAGCCCGTAGACATGTCACACACACGTCTGTGTTTTTATAGATAGACAAGTGTAGGAAGGAACTGGAGATGCTGGTTTAAACCGAAGGCAGACACAAAATACTGCAGTAACTCAGCTGGACAGGCAGCATCTCTAGAGAGAAGGAATGGGTGAAGTTTCGGGTCGAGACCCTAATTCAGACTGATGTCAGGGTAGAGGTGGATACATAGATAAGGAAGTGTAAGGTGTGAAAACAGGAAAAAACAGTTGGAGATCCAGGAAAATGTAGAATAGATCAGTGTTAGCTGGGGGAAGGTAACAACTGAGATGAAATGTAGTCGGATAGTCAGACTGTCAGACTTGTATATGTGAGCAGCATGTAGCCACGTTACACACAGTCTGTCAGGAGGCTGAGTCTGTCTTTCCACCTTCCATGCTAATGGTGCGAGACACATTGTGATAGTGACCCTGAGGCTTGTAGCCAATGACTGACACCTGCATTCAGTGTTCTCAACATCCCTCTCCCCAGTCCATCATCCCTGCATCCTCCCACAGAACTCCTACCCCCTCTTCCACTTCTCGTTTGACCATGAAGAATGATCTCGACCCGAAACGTCACCTATTGCTTTTCTCTAGAGATGCTGCCTAACCCACTGAGTTATTCCAGCACTTTGTGTCTATTGCCAGAGGAGGTAGTTGAGGCAGGTTGTAACAGCATTTGGAAGACATTCCAACAGGTACATGGGTAGGATATGGACCAAACACAAGCAGGTGGTTTAGTTAAGATTAGTTCAGTTTATCGTCACGTGTACCAAGGTACAGTGAAAAGCTTTTGTTGCATATTATCCAGTCAGAGGAAAGACAATACATGATTACAATTGAGCCACTTCCACTGTATAGATACATGATAAGGGAATAATGTTTAGTACAAGGTAAAGCCAGCAAAGACCGATCAACGATAGTCACCAATGAGGTAGATAATAGTTCAGCATTGCTCTATGGTTGTGTTAGGGTGATTCAGTTGCCTGAGTGGGACTGGCTTTGATGAGGCATCTTGGTCTACAAGGATGAGTTGGGCAGAAGGGGCTGTTTCCGTGCTCTTTGACTCTTGTCCTGGCTTTTGCTGCAGTGCATGTTCTGATGTACACATTGCAGACACGGCACCGAGGGAGGAAAGAGTGTCCTTCTCAGGTAAAGGCTGGTCTGCTCTTCCAATAGACAGCCGTGCCCTGGATAAATCCACAGCTCAACAATGACCTGTGCTGGTGTCAGCATTGAAGAGTCTCATTGTGGGCCTGGATGGTGTGAAATGTGTCGCTGTGCTCCCATCCATCCCACCTGGGCTGCCCCTGTGATTTATCTGTGTCCCGCTCGCTCCAACGTTCGATGACGAGAGGTCACCTTTACTCACTGGCCGTTTCACAATGTAAATCACTAACTCCTGCTGCTCCTCTTTGACATTCAAATCTCCATCTCAAGGTGAGGCTGACTCATGCGCAGGATCTCCAAACATTTCTATGTTTTATCATCAAAACATCCGAGGATCGGTCACGCGCAGGTTAGATGTAATGTAACAATCCCACTGCACTATCTTCACATAAACATGACCAGTGTGAAGATGGACCTATATTGCCCAATCTAAAAGACCCCGATCTGGTTAGGCTTGCATTAATTACAAAATTAAACTCTCGAAGATCAGTTTAACCCTGGTGAAATACCGTCTAATTCTCCCTTCAAGCAGTAGCATGATACTTCAGTGTGTGATGGTTAGAGATTAGAGCTGCCTGTGCGGCCCTGTCAAATCCTACTTCCTTTCTACACATCCAAAGACGCAAGATTGCTTCAATACAGGCGCATGGAGGGGCAATGGACATGACTGAACAAGGCAACAGGACACTATACTTTCCCATTGGTTCTGGATTCTCCACAATCCCAACAGGTTGAATTCATTCTGCAGTTTCACTCTGTGGTGTTTTCCAATGCTGCCAACTCTTAATTATTTATTGAAATGATTTGTGGATTTGCTTTGTTGGGCTTTGTTTCCAGCTCCCACTATTTGGTTTCACTTGATAATTAAATGTGTCTACAAGCACTTTAAATACAGGCGTTGAATGCAAAAAGAAATGCAAGATCTTGCATATCTTGGGTTAGGTCTCAGCTGGAGCTTCGAGTCCATTTCTGGCCACACACTTTATCTGGGAAGAATGGGCTGTAAAGAGTTTGGAGGAACGATGCGTGTGATTACGCAAGCTGAGAAACCAGAACAGCTAGGGTAGTTCTTGGATTAGAGAAAGTTAAGATATGGACAGTGCGTTAAAAAAATAGCAGAGAAAGTGGGTGGAAGGATGGATGAGTAAACTGGAGGTCATAGGTTTTGTATTATCAACATTGTCCACATCTCAAGGATTGATAAGATCTGAGATAAGGGTGGTAGAGTGGTGCAGCGACCTTGCTGCTATCTTACTGTGCCAGGGACTCGAGTTCGATCCTGATCACTGATGCTCTCTGTATGACACTGCAAAGATGTGCAGGTTTATGTTAATTGGCTCCTGTAAATTGTCCCGACTATGTGTACGGGTGATATCTGGTTGGCATGGACTCAGCGGGCCGAAGGGCCTGCTTGCATGCGGTATCTCTAAACTAAACTAAACTAAGGTAAACTAAACTAAACTAAACTAGTCTGAAGAAGGGTCTTAACCCGAAACGTCACCCATTCCTTCTCTCCAGAGATGCTGCCTGTCCCGCTGAGTTACTCCAGCTTTTTGTGTCTACCTTTGATTTAAACCAGCATCTGCAGTTCCTTCCTACACAAGTAGAGTTGTAAGCAGGTTCCAGAGAAATGTTACAAACGAGATGCTTGTGATCTTGGCATCAAAGAGCGTAGACATTGCAAGCAAAGGGCAGGCTGCCTTGATGTATACACCATCTTTCCACTTGCAGTGTGAGTCACTGCACTTTTCTAGTCATTGCGACAAAAGAAAATATATTTGAAGCTTCTCTCCCATGCCAGCCTTTGTCTTTCACTGGATATACCGGCTTTTCAAACCTCAGTTTGATGTCAGTAATAATCTCTTCAATTACCTTTTATTCTTTCAGCCTTGGGATCTAGAATTTCAGGGCATGTTCCTCAGTTTAGTTATGCAACCTGGAAAAGCTATTTAAAGTGCTTAATCTGTGTACATTTTAATGCTTAATCCATGTAAAGACTCACACAATGAAGCAATATGTTCCCACTGTGTTGACATGGATTCATGGAGTGGGACTGAATGGGTGAACACACCTGGTGGGAAGTCATGCTAGAATGGGATCCAGGTCAGAGAATCATGGCCACACTTCCCTTCCTTACATTTCCCTTCTGGGAGTGTGGCTCTAGTTAAGTTTATCCTTTGGTGCAGTTCATTTGGCGGCAAACTGGTACAGCTGGTAGAATGCTGCCTCACAGCGTCAGATCCCCAGGTTTCATCCTGACCTCAGGCACTGTGGAGTTTGCACATTCTCCTTCTGACCAGGTGGGTTTCCTCTGGGTGCTCCGGTTTCCTCCCGTATCCCAAAACGTGCAGGTTGGTAGGCTCTTTGTCCTCTGTAAATGACCTCTAGTGTGTAGGGAGTAGATGCGAAAATGGGGTAACATGGAACTAATGTGAATGGGTGATCAATGGTTGGCGCGGACTCGGTGGGCTGAAGGGCCTGTTTCCATGCTGTACCTTTGAAATTCAAATTCAAATTTTGAATTTATTTCCTATTCACTGATTTGGACTGATTAAATTGTCAGCAACCAGAGATTTAGACGAGGTTGTTTTTATTGTAGCTCTTAGGTAGTTCTATTTTAAATCAACCTGATAGTTCTGGGAATTAAGATTTATTGGGTATATTGATTTATTGATATATATACTTTATTAGATACATTTCTGGAACTAGAAACTGTTGTCCTTTGGAGAACTGTGAGCATTTTCCACACACCACCCCGTTCTGGAAAATTCCATAACAATATATTTGTTGTGTCCTAAGGAGGTGATTGAGAGGTTCATGTTGTCGAGGTTTCTGGCCACATCCACCATTAGGGGCCGAGGCAAAGATCCAAAGACTAAAGATGCCATGATGCTAATGAGCAGATCTTTAGATGTTTTAGTTTGCTGCAAAGTTTCCAAGACAGTCTCTGGTGCAAGGCATGAAATGTTGTCAGCCCCAGGCGAGGCATTTGCAATCTGGTATTTATTTACAGGAAGCTGAGATTAAAACCTCAGCATAAACTTCCCTTCTTCAGAAGTCTCCTGTCGATGGCAACGTCTAACATTATTCAGGGTTGATACCAGCATTACAGCTCAACAGTTGTTGAGAATTTAAGGTGACAATTGACTTAACCTTGCCTGCAAATATGAAGGGTGATCTCCCGGTGGGACATCATTGACGTTCAGGAGAGGGTCACCAGATCCAGACACAGTTTAGTCCTGTTGCAAGCTGGATTTGGTGGTTTGTAGACAGCCCCATTTAAAGGTAAGGTCAAACACTGTAGACACAAAGTTCCCAGAAACATGAGAGCATCCTTCCACTCTCTAACATCAAATGCCACTGCGGTTCTCCTCAAGCTTGAAGCCCATTCACCCTTTTTGAAATCTGCACGGGCTACTTCCTGGCAAGCATATTTAACTGTCCTCGAGCTCTCTGGGAACCGCCAGGAGGAGCAGCATTTCTCTGGGATTCTTCATGACCCTCTGGGATTCAACAAGTGCAGTGATGGACCTTAGTTTAGTTTAGAGATAGAGCACGGAAACAGGCCCTTCGGTCCATCGAGTCCATGCTGCTCATCAATCACCCGTTCACATTAGTTCTATGTTATCTCCCTTTCACATCCATTACTTACACACTAGGGGCAAATTAACCTACGAACCCACCTGTCATTGGGATGTGAGAGGAAACTGAAGCACCCGAAGGAAACTCCTCACAGACAGAACCGGGTGCTGTGAGGCAGTGGCTCTACTAGCTGAGCCATTCTACCACCCACTGTGCCAGATCTCTGGGCTTCCAGAACCTTCTGATACTGCATAGGAAATCCAGAAATGTCTGAGACTCTCATGGCATCATAGACTGGTGGAGTTGTATGGCGCAGATATGGCCCTTGCCCCACCTATCCACGGCAACAGTTATGCCAAATCGTATTTGCCTGCATTAGATCCAGATCTCTTTACTTCTTTGCTACCCTAGTACTGTCCAAATGTCTTTAAATGCTGTACCGGTGTCTGCTACTACCACATCCCCTGCTCGCTCCTGCATAGAATCCTCACATCATCATCTTTACACTTATTCCTCTCACCTTAAACCAATGCTATCTATATTTAGACTCCCTCATCAACTGAAAAACGTATTTCTCCAATTTTAGCCTATCTATGCTCCTCATTTAAATAAACCATTATAATCGTCAAGCTGGTGTGAGCAGGTTGGGATGTCGGGGCTCTGTGAGTGGAATTGTCCAGGGTCAGTGTGCGGTTCAGAGTTTAATATTGCAATAGTAGTTAGTAATTGTTTTGTTGTCTCGTGAACCATGATGTAGTGAAATGCTTTGTTTCAGATACAATACAATCAAATCATACCCTGCATAAGCATTGTCATACCCCCTAAATAAAAGTGTGTGGTGATTGAGTAGATTCCGCCACAATCTTGCAGTTTTTTCATGTATCAACTTCTTAAATATACCAAGTCTTATCTTGGCTTTAAAGGCCCATTGTCCCTGAAGAAATCTGCCTAACCAGAAATTATTTTTGATTTAGGATTGTCCGGTGGTAGATTGGCGCTGCCTGTACAAGCTTGAGTAGAGTGAAACTTCCCAGTTCCAGCGTTTGTGAAGTCTGCTGAACAGCCGTGACCGATGCCGAAGAACAGTAAGGTGACCCAACGGGAACACAGCAATGAGCCCGTCACGGAGTCAGTGGCCGACCTGCTGGCCGGGGAGGAACCGATGGACTACAAGCGCAGCGTGCTCAACATGGGCGCTGCCCCGCCCACCAAGAACAAGGACGTGGAGAACCCCGCCGAGGTCGATGACAGGCCGGCCTGGAACAATAAACTGCAGTACATCCTGGCTCAGATCGGCTACTCGGTGGGTCTGGGGAATGTCTGGCGTTTCCCCTATCTGTGTCAGAAAAATGGTGGAGGTAAGGACCAGCCGACGGACTTCCATCACCCTTGCACGTTTTACACAGTCAAGAGGTCTCTGGGTGTTGGGCAGGTGGAGAGAGAGGTGAGAAGAGACCATGGGATGGGACCAAGGGAGAAAGCATTGAGGGAAGTCAAGGAGAGAATGAGGCAGGTGTTTAGTTTGGCTTATTGTCACGTATACTGAGGTTCAATGCAACGCGTTCATTGTGTGCTAACCAGTCAGCAGAAAGACGAAACATGATTACAATTGAGCCATCCACAGTGTACAGATACATGATAAAGGGAATAATGTTTAGTGCAAGATGAAGTTCAGTAAAGTCCAATTAGAGATGGTTCGAAGGTCTCCAGTGAGGTAGATAGTAGCTCAGGTCTCCGGCTGGTGATACGATGGGTCAGTTGCCTGATAACAGCTGGGAAGAAACTGTCCCTGAATCTGGGAGGAGGGAGGAGAGGTTGAGAGAGGTGGGAGAAGAGATTGAGGAATGGAGATTGGATTCCTCCACCACTTTGCCAGCTCAAAGGGCAGGCAGCAAGGAACAACAATAGTGCAGATGGAATGCAATTGAGGAAATGTTATTTTTGCGATGGGACAAGCCAGCTGTTCTACAATATTCCTTATTTGACCCATCTGCCAATGTTGCATAGCTGATTTGAATGTCATGTGGACTTTTGTTAGATTTGTAAAGTCTCTCACTTGTACTTGCCAAAGACTTATTTATGCAGATCAAGTTAATGGCCTGCGATTTAATGATGGGATTAGTTGGTAAGAACCAGATCTGTGCCAGAAATTACTGAAATTAATTCCTAGTTAACTCCCATTCTCTCTGATCATGTTGTGTCGAGGAGGAACTAATAGGTTATTGTCTTCCTGCCTCTGTGGCCAAGAGTCCAGTGTACCAGTAACAGAACAATGACTTGCTGAAACTTTACTGGACTATTAACATAATAGCACATAATTAAATATAAAATAGCCAATAATATAATGTTAATGATCAGTAATACTAGGTAGCCAGACCATAATAGTGCAAAAACGAAGACCCGTAAAATAAAGTCTAGAGGATGGAGAAATGAGGAACTGCTGGTTTAATACAAAAAAGACCCAGAGTGCTGGAGTACTCAGCGGGTCAGGCAGCATTTCTGGAGGACATTGATAGGTGACATTTTGGGTCAGGAGCCTTCATCAGTTGAAAGGATCAAAATAAATATTTGGGACCGGATGAGGGGAGGGAGAGGCATTGAGGTGAGTTGGAGCACATTGTGGTGATGGAGTGCTGTGGTTTAGTATGGAGGGTAGTTGAGTAAAATGGCTGAATTACGTTATCCTCTGTGGTGACCTTGTGAAAAAGAAAGACAGTGGAAGGGAAGTGGCTGTGTGATTCATAGGTCATGGGAGGGGAAGTGGTATTGTTCTGGTGGAAGGGAGAGCAGGTTTTAAATAAGAGATGATTATATCTAGATTTGTTCACCACATTGCTGCTCCTCCTTTTTGGTACAGCTGACATCTCTCTCCTTAAAGTAGGTCGGTATCTCATCATGTGCTTTAGAGCAGATAGCGACCTGTAACTGAGATTTCTTCACTGTTAAAGATCAGAATGTACTCCAATCCTCTGGAAATTTCCTGCGTACAATTTGTGCACAAAATCATCAAAGTCACTGTTGTCAATTGATGCTGATTTCTTCCAATACTGCTGTGTATTATCTAGCTGAATGATTTAATTGCAGCATTGAGGAAGACTGAATGTCAAGCTCTGATCCCACCCGCCACTGACGCTTTCTACATTACGTCTTTGCTGAGATCTTTCTCTTTTTATCCATTCCGCTGGTAACTAATATTGAACTCTTTGCTTCAGCAGCCACTGGAATTAATGCATTCTTAACGACACACACAAGATGGGGGGGGGGTCTCACTTCTTTGCACATCTTCAATATGTGTTTTTGTTATGCTTCCTCATATTAGAACCAATTTCCATTCAATTTCTTGCTAATGTTCTCTGCCCAGTTTTAATCATCCACAATTCTCACACATTCGACATAACCTTAATTTCTCACTCCCAATCTCTTTTGAGTAAATCTTTATTCACCCTTATTATTAGTCGTCCAAGAGCTGTGAGCCATGAAACAATCCAAGGAGTTCTACAAAGAAACAAATATATTGAGCTCATTGCCATTAATAGTGTCTATTTACAAAACTTAGTTGCTGCTTTCCTGACTAATTGTAGACTGTTTTCTCAGCAACCCAAATGACAATTATTAAAGGACTGCAGAGGGCAGCGGACAAAGTGGGAAATGCAACTAGTCTTACTTATCTAAACAAGGAGCCAGAAATAATGAATTTGGCTCTTCCAAACTCGACATCATAACGTTAGCCACCAATTGTTCCACTCGATCTTCACTTCTTTCATCCAACTTCCCATCCAGGTTTAGTTTAGTTTAGTTTTGTTTAGAAATACAGCCAGAACACTAAGTCTGTGCTGACACTATCCAACACACTAGATCCAATCCAATAAACCTACAAACCTGTACGTCTTTGGAGTGTGCGAGGAAAATGGAACACCTGGAGAAAACACTTGTGATCACGGGGAGAACGTGCAAACACCGTACAGACAGCACCCGTAGTCAGGATCAAACCCAGTTTTTACATTAAATGTTATGTTGTAGCCCCGTGCTCTCAGCTCCAGTGTGTCCCAGAGCCTAATGAACAGCTATTAGTTTGGACAATAGCCCGCTTCATGCTTGTCTAACTTTCTATTTCAGTGACTCATTTGTATTGTCAGTATAAATTGGTTCAGATTTATCTCTCTAAATTCCAATGTATGCCAGCAGCTACTGAGAGGACAAGTTAATCTCCTCCATCTGGCCCACTTTCATCTCCCATCCCGTGGCTGGTATTTCTGCTTCTGAGCCAAGTCAGTGATCCAGGTTGGGTGATGTCACCAGAGGAGGACTAGGAGAGGTCAGCAGGTGAGGTCATGGTGAGGTCACCAGACAGATCACCAGGTGAGGTCATCGTGAGGACAGCAGAGGAGGACTGGGTGAGGTCACCAATGAGAAGACTTTGTCAGGTCACCGGGATTGTAGTTTAGAGATGCAGCATGGAAACAGGCCCTTCCATGCCAACCAGTCATCACCTTGTACACTAGCTCTATCCTACACCCTAGGAACAATTTACAATCTTTATCCAAGCCAATTTACCTACAAATCTGTACGCCTTTGGAGTGTGCACCCAGAGGAAACACACGCCGTCCCAGGGAGAACATGAACAACTCCATCCACACAGCACCCATAGTCAGGAGTGAACTCTGGCGCTGGAAGGCAGCTACTCTACCGCTGCGCCACCGTGCTACCCCAATATTGGATACTGAACCAAATGTGTGTTTTCATGAGGGAAATGCATAGCAGCGAGTACTGGTGGATGTCCACTGTGTAGCATTAGAATAGATTACTGACCGGCCTGGAGAAGGGTCTCGACCCGAAGCCTCACCCATTCCTTCTCTCCAGAGACGTTGCCTGTCCCATTGAATTACTCCAGCACCTTGTGTCTATCTTTGGGTTTGTGAAGAGGAAAAAATTAGTTAAGACCAAAGTTGGACCCTTGAAGACTGCAAAAAGGTGAATTTATTATGGGGAACAAAGAAATGGCAGACGAGTTGAACAGGTACTTTGGATCTGTCTTCACTAAGGAGGACACAAACAATCTTCCTGTTATAGTAGTGGATCTGAAGAAGGGTTTTGACCCGAAACGTTGCCTATTTCCTTCGCTCTGTAGATGCTGCCTCATCCGCTGAGTTTCTCCAGCATTTATGTCTACCTTCGATTTTTCAGCATCTGCAGTTCTTTCTTAAACAGGCAGGAAATTGTGTTGGGTAGACTGATGGGACTGAAGGCTGATAAATCCCCAGGGCCTGATGGTCTGCATCCCAGGGTACTTAAGGAAGTGGCTCTAGAAATCGTGGACGCATTGGCGATAATTTTCCAATGTTCCATAGATTCAAGATCAGTTCCTGCGGATTGGAGGATAGCTAATGTTATCCCACTTTTTAAGAAAGGCGGAGAGAGAAAACAGGAAATTATAGACCAGTTAGCCTGACATCGGTGGTGAGGAAGATGCTGGAGTCAATTATAAAAGATGAAATAGCGGCACATTTGGATGGCTGTAACAGGATCAATCCGAGTCAGCATGGATTTACGAAGGGGAAATCATGCTTGACTAATCTGGAATTTTTTGAGGATGTAACTAGGAAAATGGACAAGGGAGAGCCGGTGGATGTCGTGTAGCTGGACTTTCAGAAAGCATTTGATAAAGTCCCACATAGGATATTATTGGTTAAAATTAGGGCACGTGGTATTGGGGGTAGAGTGCTGACATGGATAAAGAAGTGGTTGGCAGACAGGAAACAAAGAGTAGGGATTAACAGGTCCCTTTTCAGAATGGCAGGCAGTGACTAGTGTGGTACCGCAAGGCTCGGTGCTGGGACTTGCAGCTATTTACAATATACATCAATGATTTAGATGAAGGGATTCAAAGTAACATTAGCAAATTTGCAGATGACACAAAGCTGGGTGGCAGTGTGAACTGTGAGGAGGATGCTATGAGAATGCAGGGTGACTTGGACAGGTTGGGTGAGTGGGCAGATGCATGCAGATGCAGTTTAATATGGATAATGTGAGTTTATCCACTTTGGTAGCAAAAACAGGAAGGCAGATTATTATCTAAATGGTGTCAAGTTGTTAAAAGAGGAAGTACAGCGGGATCTGGGGTCCTTGTTCATCAGTCAATGAAAGTAAGCATGCAGGTACAGCAGGCAGTGAAGAAAGCGAATGGCATGTTGGCCTTTATAACAAGAGGAGTTGAGTATAGGGGCAAAGAGGTCCTTCTGCAGTTGTGCAGGGCCCTCGTGAGACCCCACCTGGAGTATCGTGTGCAGTTTTGGTCCCCTAATTTGAGGAAGGACATTCTTGCTATTGAGGGAGTGCAGCTTAGGTTTACAAGGTTAATTCCTGGGATGGCGGGGCTGTCGTATGCTGAGTGAATGGAGCGGCTGGGCTTGTATACTCTGGAGTTTAGAAGAATGAGAGGGGATCTTATTGAAACATATAAGTTTATTAATGGATTGGCCATGCTAGAGGCAGGAAACATTTTCCCGATGTTGGGAGAGTCCAGAACCAGGGGCCACAGTTTAAGAATAAGGGGTAAGCCATTTAGAATGGAGACAAGGAAACACTTTTTCCCACAGAGAGTTGTGAGTCTGTGGAATTCTCTGCCTCAGAGGGCGGTGGAGGCAGATTCACTGGATACTTTCAAGAGAGAGCTAGATAGGGCTCTTAGAGATAGCGGAGTCAGGGGATATGGGGAGAAAGCAGGAACGGGGTACTGATTGGCGATGATCAGCCATGATCATATTGAATGGCGGTGCTGGTTCGAAGGGTCGAATGGCCTCTACTCCTGCACCTATTGTCTATTGTCTATTGTTTGATTTAAACCAGCATCTGCAGTTCACTCCTACACACAGGTCTGGTCTGCAACTGTATATCACAAGGATGCAGCGCAAGTGCTTTGCAAATTTATTGTTCATAGCATCAACTATTTACAGTACAGAACTAAGGCATTTGATTCTCCATCACGAAGTGTACTTTAAGAAATGTTACTGATGGACAGGAGCTTTCACATTATGAGACTAGGATATTGGTGGTTACAGTTCCATCTTTGAACACAGTGAGCGACATTGCTATTGGGTAAAGCTCTATCATCACCACAGTACAATTAGAGTCGTACAGACGGCCCTTCAACCCAACTCATCCATGCCGACCACGATGCCCTTATTTAGCCCATTTCCCACTAAAACTTTCCTATCCACGTACCTGTCCAAATGTTTTTTAAATGTTGCTATAGTACCTGCCCCAACTACTGAACCTCTTCAGGCAGCTCGTTCCATATACCCACCACACTCTATGTGAAAAGGTTGCCCCTCAGGTTGCTAGTAAATCTTTCCCCTCTCACCTTAACAATTGGGACACAATTGGGGAACACGACTTTCACTGTTTAACCTTGGCTTAAAGTTTTGTTTGGATAGCGATACGCTCCTCTCTCACGCAGGAGAAAGTGCTTTGGGTTGCAGGTCTGGCTGGTGATGGATGTGGGTCGGACACGTGTGTTCTGGGATGGAGGTACCTTACTGGACACAACAGTGGTGCAAGACAAGCCACCGATTAAACTGTGATGCTGTAGTGGGACTGGTCACTGTGCATAGCAAGCATTTCAGGGTTATATTTAGATGACTGAAGATCACCACCCTCTGCACAGGCCGTTGCTAAATCTGCGCTCTGAGGAGCACCTGCGGTGCGATCAGATGGCAGACCTGTTTCTGGCACAAGTTCACTGAATACCTGAATAAATGAAGTCGTACATCATGAGTCACAGGAGGATGTGGGAAACGATCCAAAATTGCCCGAGGCATTTGTTATATTATGAAAGTGTATTTACAGCTGTGACAATCGCCTGGGAACTGGCAGAGAGGAAATGTCCCTATTCACTGCGGCAGAATATTCTGCATTTTTGTTTCTCAGCCTTCATCTCCGTCCCGTGTTTGTTGTGTGTATTTGTCAGCCGGTGTCTTCATGAAGCCCCCCATGTAGTGCTGCACTTCCTACCCACTGACTCCATCCATTCCACTGACATCTCTCTGAGGGGCGATAGAGCCTCCCCAGAGATAGACACAAAGTGCTGAGGTAACTCAGCGGGTCAGGCATCATCTCTGGAGAAAAAGGATAGGTGACGTTTTTGTTTGGGACACTTTTTCAGGCTGAAAGTAGGTGGGTAGGGGAGGCAGGAAAGATGAGAATAGACCAGGCCAAATCAGGGCCAGCAACAGATGACCTCAGGCAGGGTGGTGCCCTGGTGGGAAAATGGTTGGTGAGGGAAGGAGGGAACTCAAGAGAGATGCAATGTGGTGAACTGTGGGACTGGTTAGGCCGAAGGAAAGGGGGTCAAGTGAGGAGGTGAGTGTTAGCAGAAGATACTTAAAATTAGAAAATTGGTTTAGAGGATTTATTAGAGAGGTTGTAGCTCTAGAAGCTAACCAGATCCACTGATGTATCCGAGAAGAGTTTCCAGCTTCCGTTCCATAATCTGTGCTGTATAACTCCGTTAATAATATTATCGCAATCCTCCCCCACCTCTCCTCTCCTTTCATCCAAGCAGTTGCAACCTATAGTGGTGGCTGTCCATCATGTTCTGAATCTAACTTCCTCCAACCAAACTCTGTGACATCTATCCTGGTTGGAATCAATCCCATGCAAACAACAACCATGATCTTGTGACATACTGTATTTAAAACTTCCAGTTCTGTTTTGAAATTCATGTTAATAACTTCTCGGAGCATAATTGGGCCATTCGGCCCATCAAATTTTTCATTGGCTTCACTTGTCTTTAATTCGGGGCCGTACGACCACTTTAGGTAAAGGAAATTTTATTCCTATTAGCATTGATAATATGGATTTGTGCCTGGAAGGTCATGTTTAATTTAATTTTTTGAAGAGGTTACTAGGGAAATTGATGAGGGTCAAGCAGTGGATGCTGTCTATATGGATTTCAGTAAGGCCTTTGACAAGATTCCTCATGGAGGTTGGTTAAGAAGGTTCAATCTTTGGGTGTTAATGGCAGAGTAGCAAGATGGATTCAACAGTGGCTGAATGGGAGATGCCAGAGAGTAATGGTGGATGGCTGTTTGTCAGGGTGGAAGCCGGTGTCCAGTGGGGTGCCTCAGGGATCTGTGTTGGGTCCACTGTTGTTTGTCATGTACATCAATGATCTAGATGATGGGGTGGAAAATTGGATAAGTAAGTATGTAGATGATACTAAGATAGGTGGTGCTGTGGATAATGAGGTAGATTTTCAAAGTCTACAGAGAGATTTGGGCCATTTGGAAGAGTGGGCTGAAAGATGGCAGATGGAGTTTAATGCTGATAAGTGCGAGGTGCTACATCTTGGCAGGACAAATCAAAATAGGACGTACATGGTAAATGGTAGGGAATTGAGGAATGCTGTGGAACAGAGGGATCTAGGAATAACTGTGCATAGTTCCCTGAAGGTGGAATCTCATGTAGATAGGGTGGTAAAGAAAGCTTTTGGTGTGCCAATGTGGGACCAATTCTGGAGTATGGTGTACAATTTTGGTCGCCTAATTATAGGAAGGATGTCAACAAAATAGAGTACAGAGGAGATTTACTAGAATGTTGCCTGGGTTCCAGCAACTAAGTTACAGAGAAAGGTTGAACAAGTTAGGTCTTTATTCTTTGGAATGCAGAAGGTTAAGGGGGGACTTGATTGAGGTCTTTAAAATGATGAAAGGGATAGACAGAGTTGACGTGGATAAGCTTTTCCCATTGAGGGTAGGGAAGATTCAAACAAGAGGGCATGACATGAGAATTAAGGGACAGAAGTTTAGGGGTAACATGAGGGGGAACTTCTTTACTCAGAGAGTAGTGGCTGTGTGGAATGATCTTCCAGCAGAAGTGGTGGAGGCAGGATTGATTTTAACATTTAAAAGTAAATATGGACGGGAAGGGAATGGAGGGGTATGGTCTGAGTGCAAGTAGATGGGACTAGGGGAAAATAAATGGTCGGCATGGACTGGAAGGGCCGAGAAGGCCTGTTTCCGTGCTGTAATTGTAATATGGTTATTGAGTCTCCCACTTTCTACAACTTATCGAGTCACAGAGTCAGACAGCGTGGAAACATGCTCTGAGTTACATTTATCTGGATGTGCTATGGGGACACGCGAGGCGGGGTGGTATGATTGTTACATCTAACCCGCTCGTGACCTACCCTCAGAAGGTTTTATGATAACGCATTGAACGTGGAAATGTTTGTAGATTCTGCGCATGAGTCAGCCTCACCTTGAGATGGAGATTGAGGACCAGCAGGAGTTGGTGATTTACATTGTGAAACGGCCAGTGAGTAAAGGTGACCTCTTGGCATCGTACGTTGGAGCGAGCGGGACACAGATAAATCACAGGGGCAGCCCAGGTGGGATGGATGGGAGCACAGCGACACATTTCACACCATCCAGGCCCACAATGAGACTCTTCAATGCTGACATCAGCACGGGTCATTGTTGAGCTGTGGATTTATCCAGGGCACGGCTGTCTATTGGAAGAGCAGACCAGCCTTTACCTGCGAAGGACACTCTTTCCTCCCTCAGTGCAGTGTCTGCAATGTGTACATCAGAACATGCACTGCAGCAAAAGCCAGGACACAAGTCAAAGAGCACGGAAACAGCCCCTTCCGCCCAACTCATCCTTGTAGACCAAGATGCCCCATCAAAGCCAGTCCCACCTGCTTATGTTTAGCCTACACTTCTCCAAAACTATCCCAACTATACACCTGTCCAAACACATTTTAAATGTTGTTATAGTACCTGTCTTAACTACCTGCTTTGGCAACTAATACATCCACTCGATGCCCCCTGGTTCTTGATTCCCTTACCCTGGTAAAAAGTCTATGCATCCACCCTATCTAATCCCTTTGTGATTTTTTACACCTCTACAAGAACACTACTCAACCCCGTGAGATCCAAGGTCTTAGCCTGCCCAACCTCTCACTGTAACTCAGGCCCTCAAGTCCTGGCAACGCCTTCCGTAAACGTGCACTGCATTTTTCCTCATCTTTCCTACACACGAGGACCAACCAGCACATCTTTGTGATGTTGGCGAAACTGGGGTACCTGGCGCAAACCATGGAGAACATGCAAACTCCACAGAGACAGCGCTGGAGGCCTCTGTGCCTTGACTGTGTTGTAACTGATTATGGTCACTGAAGCACAGTCACTGAAAGTCACTTTGCATTCAAACTCGGCTTCAGATTTCTGCTTTGCAGCAGTATTTGCTAACGGCCCCAGAGACACGAGCAGTGGCTGTCAGCTGTATAATGTGTGGTGCTTGATTGCTAATTCATGAGCATGTCTAGGGCACCAATTAAACTGAGATTAATGATATTTTCCAGACACTTTGTCAGAGTTTCAAAGACTTGTTCTGGGGTCAGAACAAAAGTGTGGTGTGGATTGGTACAGTACTGGTATGAGCTGATTTCCTTCCAGTGAATTCCAATCATTTTCCCAGTTTCATGATATAGTCCTTTGGATCACATTGTTATTCCTCGTACTTTTTGGTGAGAGAGTTGGGAAATGGACCTGGATAAGAAGAATGAGAAGATCTGAAGAAGAACTCCAACCCGAAACGTCACCTCAAGGAACAGTGCCAGACCCGCTGAGTTACTCCAGCATGTTTGTGTCATTGATTTGTAAATCGGCATCTTCAGTTCCTTGTTTCTACGAAGGGTTGGGTTAGGAGGTGAGGGTTCGGGGAGATGTGAGTTAGAGGGGGCAGGGCTAAAGGGATAAGGCAAAGGTCATTGGTGTGCTTTAGGGTTCTATGTTATCCCATTTTTCCCTTCACTCCCTAGACATGAGGGACAAATTTGCCTACAAACATGCACATCTTTGGGATGGGGAGGAAACCTGAGCATCCCCGGCGAAAACCCACGCGGTCACAAGAAGAAATTGCAAACTCCACACAGACAGCAGCCGAGATCAGGATCGAACCAGGGTCTGGCACTGAGGCAGTGGTTCTACCAGTTGCACCACTGTGCCGCTCTGGTTATAGGTTGCAATGTGATGTGGGCACAAGGAACTGCAGATGCTGGTTTAAAAAAAAGACACAAAGTTCTGGAGTAACTCAATGGGTCAGGCAGCATCTTTGGAAAACATGGATAGGCAATGTTTTGGGTAAAGACCATTCTTCATGTCGTGTGACTTTAGACTTTAGAGATACAGCATGGAAACATGCCCTTCAGCCCACCAAGTCCATGTCAGCCAATGGAGGGCCTCGACCCAAAACGTCACATTCCATCTCTCCAGATGTTACAATGTTTTAATGAAGCCAATTAACCTCCAAACCAAAATGTATTTGGAATGTGGGAAGAAACTGGAGCACCCAGAGGAACCCCACATTGTCACAGAGAGAACATGCAAACGCCATACAGACAGCACCCATAGTCAGGATCGAACCTGGGTCTCTGGAGCTGCAAGGCGACAACTCTGCTGCTGTGCTACTGTGCTGCCCGTTGCTGTTGAAATGTATTCTTATGCTGAACCTCTGTCTAACTTCCAGGTGCTTATCTAGTTCCGTACTTCATCCTGCTCCTCATCATTGGGATCCCGCTGTTCTTCCTGGAGCTTGCAGTGGGCCAGAGAATAAGGAGAGGAAGCATTGGTGTATGGAACTACATCTGTCCTCGGCTGGGAGGTATTGGCTTCGCCAGTTGTATCGTAAGTACCACACCAGAGCTTAGTCTCGGGGCTGTCTAAATATACTTGCATGGTGTTTTTTAATTTTCAAGAGAAGAAACCTAAATCATTAACTAATGGAATGGTCTGCATGAAATGGAAAGGATGTAAGGAATCTCAAACATGATTACAACTCACCCACTTCTACTGTTATTAAAGGAAAGAGAGAAGATGTAGCCAATCCGTTCTATGTACAATATTGAAACCACATGTCTGAGAATTTAGGCATAAAATGCTGGAGTAACTCAGTGGGACAGGCAGCATCTCTGGAGAGAAGGAATGGGTGATGTTTCGGATCAAGACCCTTCTGCATTCTGTCAGGGGAGAGGGAGATACAGAGATAAGGAAATACAAGGTGTGAAAACAAGACAAAGGGGATTGCCTTACACCTTTCACACACTTCCTTATCTCTGTGTCTCTCTTTGATTTAAACCAGCATCTGCAGTTCCTTCCTACACGTCTCAGAATTTACCTCTCATTCCCCCTTAACCCACTCTCCTTCCCTACATCATGGAGTCAGACTGCATAGAAACAGGCCATTGGCCCACAATGTACGTACTGACCAACAATCACCCACCAATATTAATCTTATTTTCCCGCACTTGATCCACAGTCTTTCATGCCTCCAATCCTCATTCTCATCCAGCTGTTTCTTAAATGTTGTGATGTTTACTCTCCCTCTCCCTCTTGGACAGAACATCGCAGATTCTATCACCTTCTGGATTCCCTCTAAACCTCCTCCTCTTGGTTGGTTTTAGATACTGATGTTACAGGTACTAAAGGCTAAAGGTTTTATTTACCCTATCCATGCCCGTCATAACGAGAACCACTTCTAAGAGATGCCATCTCAGACTGCTCCAAGGAAAACAAACTCCACCTGACTTTAGACTTGAGAGATAGCGTGGGTACAGGCCTTTCGTTCCACCAAGTCTATGCTGACCAGCCATCCCCGTACATCAACACTATCCTACACACTAGGGACAATTTACAATTTTTACCGAAGCTAATTAACCAACAAACGTGTATGTCATTGGAGTGTGGGAGGAAACCGGAGCACCCGGAGAAAACCCATGCGATCACAAGAAGAACATACAAACTGCGTACAGACAGCACCTATAGTCAGAATCAAACCCGGGTTTCTGGCGCTGTATGTCTCCCGCTGCGCCATTGTGTCGATCTAAACTAATCCGGACTCTCCCTGTAGAGGAAACTCTTTTATCCCATACACAATCCTGCTGAACAGAACTGCACACAATACTCCATTCGACACCTAACCAACAGTGTATATAGTTGTTCCATAATCTTCCTGTTCTTCCATTCTATTCCCGGCTAATGGGGGTGAATATCCCAGAGGACTTTTCATCCTCTTTATCACTGTTGACACCATCAGGAATCCTTGGACTTGAACATTAAATCTCTCTGCTCCTCAAAATCATTCAGTATCACTTCCACTCTCCATCAGAAATCCACTCGTTTAAAAATATTTGGTAACATCATAATTGTCTTTGCTGATAAATGTAAGGATGTCTTGTGTCCACTGTACTATTTCAGTAATCCTGTGTGGCACAGAGGCAGAAAGATAATATTATTCACTACATTCACTTTTTCAGTTGATAACTGCTTTGTTAAAGGGGGATCTTTATTCTTCATCATTACCAATAACATTATCTGATTGTCTTCATGACAAATTACATCTATGTGATACAGAAGTTTTATTGTGACACGGCTATGACGAATGATATTTTGTTGCAACTATTCTGAACACATTCTCACTGCAGCATACCACGACTCAGTTCCTGAATCCCTTTCTCCACAGATCGTGTCACGCAGTCCTCCACTGTTCTCCACCATCACCTCACTAGGACATTCCCCCTCATCACATTCCCAAGACCATTCTGCCCATCCATTCCCTACAATCCGTCCCTCATCCCAAAGCCTCTCAGCTAATTCCAGTCTTAATGCTCTTCCCAACTTTAGTTTTCAGGCATTTTCCCCCACTCTACCCTCAGCCCACCTCACTCCACCCAAGCTGCAAGTCCAGATACCCTCATCTCCAAATGCCCTCCCATCTACCTCCATGTCAGTGAGGGGCAGCACAGTGGTGCAGCGGTAGAGTTGCTGCTTTACAGCACCAGAGACATGGGTTTGATCCTGACTACAGGTGCTGTCTGTATGGCATTTGTATGCTTTTCCCATGAACTTGTTAAACTGCAATTGTCCCTAGTGTGTGTAGGATAGCGCTAGTGTGCAGGGATTGCTGGTCGGCACGGACTCGATGAGCCGGTGGGCCTGTTTCTGCGCTGTATCTCTAAACTAAACTTGAAGAGCTCACACCCTATCGTTCCTCCTGGTCATTAATGTAAATAATTAATGTTCGATACAAGCCTGCCATGGTCCATGTCCCCTCATACCTGCACTGCTAGGGTCCTTACCAACCTGTAGTTAGCCTAGTTAGTTAGTTAGTTAGTTAGTTAGTGTAGTTATTGTAGTTAGCGATACAGGTTCATTTTGTTCTTCTGATTGGAGACCATTCTTCCCAAAGACAGCCGGATGCTGTAAATGCAATGTGACAGATTGAAGATGGTCAGTCAGTGCCACACTTGGGTGATGCCGAGACAGTACTCTTCATGTATTCCCTCCTGCCTGAATCCTCCGTGCTCTGCCCATTGACCAGTCGGTGCTTTCTCTCCCCTGCCAGGTTTGTTTCTTTGTCGGCCTCTACTACAACGTCATCATTGGCTGGAGTATATTCTACTTCTTCAAATCTTTTCAGTCTCCTCTCCCATGGAGCGAATGCCCACTAATCACCAACGGCAGCGTTACCAGTGAGTACTCGGTCTCATTCAGTTTGCTGTGGGGCGGACGGACAGCACTCCTGTGTTTCCAACATTAAAGACCAGATTTGTGTATGGTTGCTGTGAGCATCACCTGAACTGTTGTATATGAACCGGCATCATCTTGTCTGCAAAAATTACACTGCGTTTCCCGTTTATAGTTTCCTTCAGCCTTTTTGGGTGTTATCACTGCAGATGATGATGTGTAGAGAGTTGATGAGGGTGGGATTATAAAACATTGGCTCAACTTCAGTCGGAGGTCCGTGCTAATTTAATGCAAGGCCAATCCAATGTTGAATGCAGAGGTCCATGTTCCTCCATGTTTCCCCACACCGCACTCTTTCTTCACCGTACTATTGCATTTTGTACAATGCAATTTATTCTCTAATCGATGGGTGAGGGCCAGAAGTTGTGATCCCCAAATCACAGGGCAGGCGGTACAGTGGCGCAATAGTTCCGCAGCCTCACAACACCAGTGACACGGGTTCAATCCCATCCTCTGCTGCTGTCTGTGTGGTGTTTGCGCGTTCTCCCTGTGAGCGCGTAGGTTTCTTCCGGGTGCGCTGGTGTCCTCCAAGATTCCAAACAGGTGTGGGTTTGTAGGTTAATTGGCCCTTGGTAAATTGCCCCTAAAGTGTTGGGAGTGGATGAGAAAGTTGGATAACATAGAACTAGTGTAAATGTGTGATCAATGGTCGGCGTGGATGGGATGGGCTGAAGGGCCTGTTTCCATGCTGTATCTTTCAATCAATTTATCTTAGATGCTGAGGATTTTTCTGTTCGATGATCTATAAATGGAGCTGGGGTCAAAACCTCAGACGATGAAGGCTATGAGAGACTGGGCCATGTGATAGATTTGTCCGCGGCACTCCATAACGAAAGAAACTGCTGATAATATCATTTCTCTGATGGTTTGAGTTTAGGTTTATTATTGTCACGTGTAACATGATACAGTAAAATGCTTTGTGTGCGTGCTATCCAATTAAATCAGATAATACTGTACATCAATAGAATGAAATCTTTTTTCTGTGTCCATCTTGTTACAAATGTTGACCTCGCTGACATCGTCCGTCCTGAAAAAGGACGCAAGCTTCCAGCGACAATCAGTGGAAGCCATCACTTGTCTCAAAAGATGATGGTGGAAGCAGAATTAGCTCAGGATACTTCCAGTTTCCAGCCACGCGACGTGGTTGCTTCTGCTATGGGGCCATAGAATTTAGTCAAATGCAAGTTTATGTTTAGGTTTTGTTTCATTATGGTCACAGTGGAAAGCTTTGTTTTGCAAGCTGCGCAAACAGATGGGATAATGCTCTACAGGATTACAATCAAGTCAAACTCAAGCACTGTAGATCGAGCAAAGGGGAAATACAAAGAGCAGAATATAGTTCCCAGTGTTGTAACGTATCAGTTCTAGAGGCAGGTGGAGCAAAGAGAAAACTACCAGAGTGATGGGGGGGGGTTGATCGACATGCAGTGTCCTTCCCCCGAAGTGTTACCTAGAGAATTTCATCACTAAGTCAATGTAATGTCCAGTAATGTCATTCTCTCTGTCAATGGACATCACATGTTTTATCATAATGTAATTTAAAGGAACTGCAGATGCTGGTTTATACCAAATATAGACACAAAACGCTGGAGTAACTCAGTGGGTCAGGCAGCATCTCTGGAGAACATGGATAGATGATGTTTCAGACCTTTCTTTGGTCTGAAACATCCCCTATCCATGTTCTCCCGAGATGCTGCCTGACCCGCTGAGTTAATCCAGCACGTTGGTTCTCACTCTTATTTAACACTCAGTAACATTTGTCCTTCTCTCAGTTGTGGAGCCGGAATGTGAGAAGAGCTCAGCCACCACCTACTTCTGGTACAGAAATGCACTGAATATCTCCGACAACATCAATGATGGGGGAGGCCTCAACTGGAAGATGACGCTGTGTCTGCTAACTGCCTGGTTTATTGTGGGACTGTGTACAATCAAAGGCATCCAGTCATCTGGGAAGGTAAGTCTATTGATGTAAGAGGTACAAGACTCCTGGACTGAGTTTTATTGTCTTTCTGACTCATGGTGCAATCATCCTGGCTCTTTTCCCAGGGTAGAGGGTTCTAAAACTGGAGGGCAGGCTTAAATAGTGAGGGGAGAGATATAGGACGGGCTCCATGGGCAACCTTTGAACTCAGAGAGTAGTCCATACCTGGAAAGCTGCCAGAGGAAACTATAGAAGCGGAGACAATTTACAGCCATTTGGACAGATATATGGATAGGAAGGGTTTAGATCAGTTTGGGCCAAATGCAGGCTAGCCCAGTATGTCATCTTGGTCAGCATGGAAAGTGGGCAGAAGGGCATGATGCCGTGCTGTACCTGATTGCTTCTTTAGCCAGAGGGTGGTGAATCTGTGCAAGTCATTGGACGTTTTTAAAATGGAGATGGGCAGATTTTTGATGAGTCAGGGTGCTAAGGGCTAAGGGGAGAAGGCAGGGGAATGAGTGTGTGAGGGAAAGATAGATCAGCCATGATTGAATGGCAGAGTAGACTCAATGGGCCTAATTGGGTCGATGGGACAATAAATGGCCTAATTCTGCTCGTATGACTTATCAACATCAACTCTAAGACTTTGATAAGATAGTGATGGAGCTGATCTAACTCTAACACTCATTGCATTTTTTTTTGCTGACTTTAGACGGACGGAATCAGGTTAGCTTTACTGTGTTTGACGATGCTTTGGAATGTTTGGTGGGGCTATGTAAAAGGATGGCACGGTGGTGCAGCGCCAGATACCCGGTTTCAATCCTGACTACAGCTGCTGTCTGTAGGCAGTTTGTACCTTCTCCCCATGATCTGCGTGGATTTTCTCCGGGTGCTCCGGTTTCCACTGAGACTCCAAAGACGTATAGATTTGTAGGTTAATTGGCTGAGGTAAAATTGTAAAATCATCCCTAGTGTGTGTGGGATTGTGTTAGTGTGGGGAGGGGGGAACAGTTGGTGTGGACTTGGTGGGTTGAAGGGCCTTTTTCTGTGCTGTATCTCTAAACTAAACTAAACATAAAACAAAATGTTATTTTGTATTTACCACAAGATGTGCGGAGACTGGGTGTGTTGGACAGGGCAGTGTGAAGCAAAGTTTATTCTGTTCATGGTTCTGTTCAAAGTTCAGTGTGAAGCAAAGTTATCTTCTAGACTGATACGGTGTTTATGTTTATCGGAGTATTGTCCTGGCAGTGACCGCCCGGTCCATGTGAGCACAGCTCCTGTTTTTGTCATTCGCTCGGTCCAATCCCATGGGTTTGCATTCACTTTCTTTCAGGTGATGTACTTCAGCTCTCTGTTTCCTTACGTCGTTCTGGTTTGTTTCCTGATTCGAAGTCTCCTCCTCAGAGGCTCAATTGACGGAATTCTTCACATGTTCACTCCAAAGGTACATTCACTCTTGCTTTACAGTCCGAGCTTCACTTCAGGGAGCAAATTGTTGTTGTGTGTTGCTCGGTCTCAAAGATAGACACAAGGCTGATGTAATTCAGCAGGGCAGGCAGCATCTCTGGAAGACAGGTAAGAGGGGAATGATTTAATAGGAACCCGAGGAGCAACTTTTTCACACAGAGGGTGGTGGGTGAATGGAGCGAGCTGCCGGAGGAGGTAGTTGAGGTAGGAGGATGTGTGGTGATCTTATAGAGGTGTCAAAATCATGAGAGGAATAGATCGGGTAAATGCATTGAGTCTCTTGTCCAGAGTATAGGATTCGAGATCCAAAGCATATAGTTTAAAGTGAGGGAGGAAAGATGTAATAGGATCCTGAGGGGTAACGTTTATACACACAGGGTGGTGGGTCAATGGAACACCCTGCTGGAAGTGATAGTTGAGGCAGGGACTATTGCTACTTTTAAAAACCTTTAGGCAGGTACATGCATAGGATTGGTTTCGAGAGGTATGGGACAATACAGGCAGGTGGGGCTAGTGTATTGAGGACATGTTGGTAGGTGTGGGCAAGTTAGGCCAAAGGGCCTGTTTTCAATGCTGTAAGGCTCAATGGCTCTAGAACTATAACAACTTAAAAAAAAACATTTGAACAGGTACATGGATAGAAAAGGTTTGGAGGGATGTGGACCAAACTTGGACAGGTAGGACGAATATAGATGGGGCATCTTGGTCGGCATGGGCAAGTTGGACTGAAGGACGTTTTGGGTCGGGTCCCTTCTTCAGAGTTACTCCATCACTTTGTGTGTTTTTTTATAAACCAGCATCTGCAATTGCTTGTTGCTTTGTCTTTGCAGTTGGAGAAGATGATGGAAACGCAGGTGTGGAGGGAAGCGGCCACACAAGTCTTCTTTGCTCTTGGTCTCGGGTTTGGCGGAGTCATCGCCTTCTCCAGCTACAACAAGAAAGATAACAACTGCCACTTTGATGCAGCCCTCGTGGCCTTTATCAATTTCTTCACCTCTATCCTGGCGACACTTGTGGTGTTTGCGGTTCTAGGTTTCAAAGCCAACGTGATGAATGAGAAGTGTGTGATTACGTAAGTCTGCCCGGACTTTACGGGCTATTCTGTTTGCTGAAATGGAGTTAGGGAGAGGTTTAATCCCAAAAAGTCAGTGAGTTGCTGTCAGCTGATTCCAACAATTGGCCTGTTCCTGAGACCTTCTGTTCACTGTTCCCTATCCATTTGGAGTCAGTGTGGATTTGCACAATTATGCCATCATATCATAAACATAGAACATAGAACCGTGGAGCATAGGAACAGGAACAGGAACAGGAACAGGAACAGGCCTTCCAGCCCACAATCCAAACCAAACATGATGCCAAGTTATACTAATCCCCTCTGCCTGCACGTGATCCATATCCCTCCATTCACTGCATATCCATGGGCTTATGCAAAAGCTTTTTAAACGCCACTATCATATCTGCCTCCACCACCACCCCAGCAACCCGTTCCAGGTACCCAGCACTCTCTATGTAAACCCCCCCCCCCCCCCCCCCGCTCATCTCCTTTAAATTTTTCCCCTCTCACCCTGAAGCAATTCCCTCTCATCTTTAGGAAGATTCTATTCTATTGATTATTGTATCCAATATTCAGGAAGCTGTCTTTCTTGCCTCTTGTTTTTGCGACTATGCCTGAGTCATTGCGCATTGTGTGTGGTGAATCTGTGGAATTCTTTAGCACAAAAGGCTGTAGAGGACAAGTCAATGGATATGTTTAAGGCAGAGATAGATAGATTCTTGATTGGTACATGTGTCAGGGGTTATGGGGAGAAGGCAGGAGAATGGGGTTATGAGGGAGAGATAGATCAGCCATGATTGAATGGCGGAGTAGACTTGATGGCCTAATTCAGCTCCTATCACTTATGACCTGTGCACTCACTCTGTGTCCCCATTATATGGCTAAAACACTCCAGAAGAGTAAAACCCTCCGCACGCCCCAGCCCTGACTTCAGGAGCGCTATGTCAGTGTCCGCATCCCAGACTACATTCAGTTCAAAAGCAGAACAAAGCGCTGGAGGAACTCAGCGGGTCAGGCAGCATCTGTGAGGGAATGGACAGATGCCATTTGATGTTGGGACCCTTCCTCAGACTGATGGGAGAAAGGGGGGGGAGGGAAGCTGAAAAGAGAGGAGGATAAGTGATAAGTGATAGGTGGATATATTTAGGGGGGCGGTGATTGGCAGATGGGCGGAGAGTGTGACAAGGGCTGGAGGTGAAAGGAGACAAAGGGTGTCAGGTATGGACAGAGGAGGAGGAGTGAATGCAAAGCTGGAGGGAGGCCGGAAGGGGTCAGGGAGAAGAGGAAAGATGGGGGATAAAAGTGAAATATGGGACTCGGGGATAGAGATAACTGTACAGAGGAGGGGGGGGGAGATAGTGGGAGAAATGTGCTTAATACATGAAATTGGGTCATTCAATGTTCATACCATTGGGTTGTAAGCTACCCAAGCGGAATATGAGGTGCTGTTCCTCCAGGTCGCCTGTGGCTTCACTCTGGCAATGGAGGAGGCCCAGGACTGAAAGGTCAGAATGGGAAAAATGACACAAAATGGTGGAGTAACTCAGCGGGTCGGGCAGCATCTCTGGATAAAAATTGATAGGTGACGTTTCGGGTTGGGACCCTTCTACAGCAGGTGAGTCTGGGAATGGGGAGGGAGATGAAATGGTTAGAAACGGGAGATCCAGCAGACCTTGGCAGACAGAGTGCAAGTTCACAAGATTCAGTTCAGTACTGTGTCGTGTTGACCTTGCCTGTGAACATCCACCCACCACACATACACTCAACAGGATGTCCCACTCTATCTGCGTCATGTCTTTACGTAGGTCCTCAGTGCTTTGTTTGCTGCAGCCTCTCCAGCTGGTTGCAACTTCCACATTCCCATCACTACTCCAGACAAGGTACGCAGAGGCAAGAAGTTTCCATTAGCAGACGTTTACTGACGTGAACTGCGGGTTTAATCATTCTACTGAACTATAGCACATAGATGTTATACGATGGTGAAGGGCATAATTCTGACCATCGAGTTAATGCCACGATTAAGCAATCCCTTTCATCCACTATTTTTCCCTTTGATATATTCTCCGCACATTCCCACCAACTCCCCCAAATCATATGCATAGCCCGGGCGATTTACAGAGGCCAATTAACCTGCCAACCGGCACATTTGGAAGGAAACCAGAGCACCCGAGGGAAACTCAAAACAGTTACAAACTGTACACATTGAGCAGCTGAGGTCAGGATTGAACCATGCTCGTCAGAGCTATGTAGCAGCAACTCCCTTGCCACCCCAGCAATCAATTCGGTGAACCTTTGCTGCCCTCCCTCTGTAGTAAGTCATAGAGTCATACGGCACAGAAACAGGCCCTTTGTAAAAGTATGAGAGGAATAGATAGGCTTGACAGTCAAAACCTTTTTCCCAGGATGAAAAAATCAAAAATGAGAGAGCATAGCTTTGGGTGAGTGGGGGCAAAGTTTCAAGGAGATGTGCAGGGCAAGCTTTTGACACATAATATTGTGAGTGCCTGGAACGCGCTACCGGGCATGGTGGTGGAGACAGATACATTAGTGGCATTTAGAATGCTTTTGGACAGGTACATGGATATGCAGGGAATGGAGGGTTATTGGTTACATGCAGCTAGATGTGATAGTCTTGGCATCACATTCGGCATAGACATTATGGGTTGTAAGACCTTCTGTAATCATGGCAGGATATCCAGCTGAACTCTGTGCCTTTAGGCTTGATATACAGCGTGGAAACGGGCCCCTCCGCCCACACGAGTCCACGCCGACCAACGATAACCCCGTACACTGGCACTATCCAACACACTAGGGACAATTTACCATTAACAAGCCCAATAACTTTAAACCTGCACATCTTTGGAGTGTGGGAGGAAACCAGAGCACCCGGAGGAAACCCATGCGGTTACAGGGAGAACGTGTAAACTCCGTACAGACAGCACCCGTAGTCAGGTTCAAGCCGGGTCTCTGGCGCTGTGAGGCAGCAACTCTACCTCTGTGCCACCATGCTGCTTTATGGTTGAAGATCTGACAGACATTTGGGACACACTCTGCTTGTTCATCCAATGCCAGTTCATTGGCTATATTTAATAGGGCGTTAGATGTGGTACTTGTGGCTAAAGGGATCAGAAGGCAGGTACGGGATACTGAGTTGGATGATCAGCCATGATCACATTGAATGGCGGTGCAGGCTCGAAGGGCCGAATGGCCTACTCCTGCATCTATTTTTCTATGTTTCTAACCTTTATCAATGGAGTTATTGTTCTGGCCGTGATTCCTCCAGAAATGGACTGGATTTGTTTTGTTCTTCCGTCCTCTCTTGACAGGAATTCTGAAAAGATTATCGGATACCTGAATTCCGATGTGTTGAGCCACGACCTGATTCCGCCGCACATCAACTTCTCTCACCTCACGGCCTCGGACTACGCAGAGATGTACAGTGTGATAAAGACCGTGAAGGAGGATCATTTCAAGGAACTCGGGCTGGACACGTGTCAGCTGGAGGATGAGCTGAACAAGGTGAGACTTGGCTCAGGGTCACTCCACGGACGGTCCAAACATTACAGGAATGGAAGAGGTGGACCATGGATTAATTTTTGGTGTGGATATGCTGAGAACCTTTGTGCTTTAACACAAAATGCTGGAGTAACTCAGCGGATCAGGCAGCATGTACAGAGAAAAAGAATGGGTGACATTTCGGGTCAAGACTCTTCTTCAGACTCAGAGTCATAGTCATAGAGTGATCGATACAGCATTGAAACAGGCCCTTCGGCCCAACTTGCCCACACCACCCAACTTACGTCCTCTGATCCTCGATTCACCTACTCTGTGCATCTACCCAATCTATTCCTCTCATGATTTTATCGGGAGAGGGAAACTGGAGGTATAGTTTTTCTCTCCCCTGACTCTCAGACTGAAGAAGGACCTCAGCCCAAGATGTCACCAGAGATGCTGCCTGACCAAATGAGTTACTCCGGCATTTTGTGTCTTTCTTCGGTGTAAAGCAGCATCTGCAATTCCTTCTGACGCACCTTCATACACAACACATTTAATGAATGTTATGCCATGATGTACAAAATTCCTTTGTTTTCCCTCAAATTACTGAGGCTTTTGAGAGAGGCATTTATCTCTTTCAATTTAACTGAAAGGCAAAGTGTTGCAGTAAATTGATGAGTAGGATCAAAAACATTGACATAAAGGAATAATAGTTCCCCATGGAGGGATCTGCCTTCTCAGATAGTCTGTCAAATACTCTCTGAACTCACACACCCAGAAACAAGAGGAAGAGATTCAGAAGCAGGAAGAGTCTCAATTTCAACTGCAGTTGTCAACTTTGATTGATCATCCACTAGATTTCAACAGGCTCAGCATCACTGGAGGGTAGGTGGTGAGAATGACATCCCTGATAGTCCATCGTGCATGTAGAAGCAGAGACACTCACGCAGATAACTCTAATCCATCTACCTGGTCCTTTATTGACATTTAACTGTAGACTGTAAATGATCAAAGGTCTGAAGGGTCCTGAGTTGAGGAGTTGTGTTCTTCAGAGCTGCTGCCTAACCCTTTACTTTACTTTAGAGATACAGCACGGAAACAGGCCCTTCTGCCCACCGGGTCTGCGTGGGCAAATGACCAGACAGTTTATATAGTTTATAGTGGACAGTACACAAGCACTATCCTACACACGAGGGGACAATTAACAAGCCTACAAACACGCACATCTTTGGGACGTGGGAGGAAACAGGAACAGCTGGAGAAAACCCACACAGTCACAAGGAGAACATGCAAACTCCACAAAGATAGCACCCGCAGTCAGTATGGAACCCGGATCTCTGGTACTGCGCACTACGCTCTGCACCCCCACTCACCCGCTGAATTACTCCAGCACTTTATGTCTTTTTTTGTAAACCAGTATCTGCCGTTTGTTACATCCACCGAGGGCCTCCCTCAGCATCATCACCCCATGGGATTCACTTGCTCGGAAGGTGAAAGTCACAATTCAGGGACCACCCCCCAGTCTCTCTGGGTGATTTTCTTGAGGCCACTTGTGGTTTCCCGCACCTGAATGCAGGCTATAAAATTGGGGCCACCCTGCATAATGATAACGTTTATAGTGTAGAGATACATCATGGAAACAGAACCCTGGGCCCACAGACTCCACGCCAACTTGTTCACACTCATTCTATATTATCCCACTTTCTCATCCACTCCCTTCACACAAGGGGCAATTTACAGAGGCCAATTAACCTACAAACTGTAAGTTTGGGGATGTCAGAGAAAACCCACGCAGTCGCAGGGAGAACGTGCAAACTCCATACAGGCAGCACCCGAGGTCGGAATCGAACCCTGGTGTCTACCAGCTGCAACCCCCTGCGTGAATGAACCTGAAGGAAACTGTGAACAGAGAGGTTCACTGTAAAATGAGGGCAGTTTACACACAGATCACAGAGCCTCAGCAAGGCCACCAGCATAATCAGGGACCAGTCCCACCCAACCACTTCCTCTTCTCCCCTCTCCCATCAGGCAAGACGTATGCAAGTTGAAAATACACACCTCCAGATTCAGGGATGGTTTATTTCTAGTTGTTATCAGGCAACAGAACCCTCATCTCACCACCTAGAATGCGGTCCTATCGTTATTTGGACTTTATCGGACTTCAATGTTATATTTTGCACTGAATGCTGTACCCTTTATCCTGGTGGGTTGGAAACATGATTGTATTAATGCATAATCTTTTCCTTGCCTGGTTAGCACGTTTTCACTGTACTAATTTGCTCGATATATACCTGACTAGAATCAACCAAACTGTAACTAAAACAGTTTCCAGAGTTGGGCCTTTTAGTGAAGAGTATCGACGTCTCTTGGTGGGTGAGGGGAGTTCTGGCTGCACCGTTGCCGCCATTCACCCGGTCTTTCTGATCTCTCACAGTCGGTGCAGGGGACAGGCCTGGCGTTCATCGCCTTCACTGAGGCCATGACCCACTTCCCAGCCTCGCCCTTCTGGTCCGTGCTGTTCTTCCTGATGCTCATCAACCTGGGGCTGGGCAGCATGATGGGAACCATGGAGGGCATCATGTCGCCAATTGTTGACACCTTTAAAGTACGCAAAGAGTTCTTAACAAGTAAGTTTCCACAGTTCAGTGCATGCCACCATTATGGTCACGGTCCCGATCTGTTTGTCTATTTGGTGAAGATTTATCTTCATAAAACTGGGATGCAGAGGGTCCTGTCTAGGTGTTCTAATGCATCGCTTGCAAACTCTAGTGTATTTTCGTTTAGTTTAGTTTAGAGATACAGCGTGGAAATAGGCCCTTCGGCCCACCAAGTCTGCTCCGTCCAGCACGCCCCTCACACTAACACTATCCTGCACACACTAGGGACAATTTACATTTGTACCAAGCCAATTAACCTACACACCTGTACGTCTTTGAGGTGTGGGAGGAAAACGACGATCTCGGAGAAAACTCATGTGTGTCACAGGGAGAACGTACAAACTCCATAGTCAAGCACCCATAGTCAGGATTGAACCCAGGTCTCTGGCGCTGTGAGGCAATCGCTCTACTGCAACGCCACCGTGCTGGTATTGCAAATAATTTGTGAAGCTAACAGTGTTATTTGTTGGAAAAGTTAATACAAAAATAAGGAGGGTCTTAGAATATAGGGGAGACCATTTAAGAAGGTGAGAAAACACATTTTCACCACAGTGAGCTGTGAATTTGTGGAATTCCCTGCCACAGAGGCCAGTGGAGACCAAATCACTGGATGGATTTAAGAGAGAATTAGATAGAGCTCTGGGGGCTAGTGGAATCAAGGGATATGGGGAGAAGGCAGGCACGGGTTATTGATTGGTGACAATCAGGCATGATCACAATGAATGGCAGTGCAGGCTCCATGGGCCGAATGGCCTCCTCCTGCACTTATTTTCTATGTTTCTATGGTATATTTCAACTGTAGGGCATTAGTGAGACCAGGTGGTGTAGTCTAATGTGGTCTCTAGTGCTGTAAAGCAGCAACTCTACCGCTGCGCCACTGCCCCCCCCCCCCCCCCCCCCCCCATCAAAATGCAGTTATCACTGATCCTGGATTATTTTCTCTGGAACACCGGAGGTTGAGGGGAAGCCTGCTGGAAGTATAAAAGATTATGAAAAGCATAGATAGGATAGAGAGTCAGAATCTTTATCAAAGGGTGGAAATGTCAAAGGTATAGCTTTACGGTGAGAGGGGCAAACTTTCAAGTAAATGTGCGAGGCATGTATTTTTACACAGGCGGTGGTGAGTACCTGGAGGTACATTTTTGCGCTGCAGCAGTGGCTGTGGAGACAGATATGATAGTGACATTTAAGAGGATTTTAGATGGATATGCAGGGAGTGAATGAATATAGATCACGTGCAGGCAGAGGAGATTAATGGCATGGCATTCATTGACATTGTGGGTCGAGGGGCCTGTTCCTCTGCTGTACGACTCTATTTTCATGTTATGGAGTCAGAGTGATACAGTGTGGAAACAGGCCCTTCAGCCCAACTTGCACACACCGACCAACAATTTCCCAGCTACACTAGTCCCACCTACCTGCGCTTGGTCCATATCCATCCAAACCTGTCCTGTCCATGTACCTTTATCTTATTAAATGGCAGAATTAAGAGCCTGCTCCAAAGTGAAAGGATTAAGGTGAGAGGGGATAGATTTAAGAGGGACCTCAAGAGCAACATTCTCACTCAGAAGGTAGTCTGGATCTAGAATGCGCTGCCAGATGAAGCTGTCCATATTATAATATCTGCGTCCTGTGAAATTGGTCTATTTCTTGAGAGAAGATCTGCAGGAGAACAAGTTCACGGGAGGAATAATTTACCTAAAAGGTGGTAGCATGTTTGAGCTTTTCCACATTGTGAACATTTCTGCTCCTTGTTTGTGGATGAATCTCAGCTACATGTTACTTATGAACCTCGGTGCCTGGGCTAACATGTGCTCTCCCCACAGTCAGCTGCACATTGATAGCTTTCTCCATTGGACTCATCTTCGTCCAACGCTCCGGAAACTACTTTGTCACCATGTTTGACGACTACTCTGCCACGCTGCCTCTCACAATCGTGGTGATTTTGGAAAATATCTCTGTGTCTTGGGTTTACGGGACCAAAAAGTGAGTGCCTTCCGATCCTTGGTCTCCACATCTACTGAGCTTGGTCCTTTCAGCTGTGAAACGGCTCACATGTACAAAGAGTTTTTCATGAGCTCAGCTTGTGTTGGACCATGCCACAGTCACTGGGTTTTATTTGAAGGCCATAGTCTGTGGGCTCAGATATCACAGGGACAGCTAACATCTAAACAGCAAGATGCCATAAGCAGTTTTGAGATGGATTTGTGGAAATGATGGGGTGGAAAATTGAATAAGTAAGTATGCAGATGATACTAAGATAGGTGGTGCTGTGGATAATGAAGTAGATTTTCAAAGTCTACAGAGAGATTTGGGCCATTTGGAAGAGTGGGCTGAAAGATGGCAGATGGAGTTTAATGCTGATAAGTGTGAGGTGCTACATCTTGGCAGGACAAATCAAAATAGGACGTACATGGTAAATGGTAGGGAATTGAGGAATGCTGTGGAACAGAGGGATCTAGGAATAACTGTGCATAGTTCCCTGAAGGTGAAATCGCATGTAGATAGAGTGGTAAAGAAAGCTTTTGGTGTGCTGGCCTTTATAAATCAGAGCATTGAATATAGGAGTAGGGAAGTAATGTTAGAATTGTACAAGGCATTGGTGAGACCAATTCTGGAGTATGGTGTACAATTTTGGTCGCCTAATTATAGGAAGGATGTCAACAAAATAGAGAGAGTACAGAGGAGATTTACTAGAATGTTGCCTGGGTTCCAGCAACTAAGTTACAGAGAAAGGTTGAACAAGTTAGGTCTTTATTCTTTGGAGTGCAGAAGGTTAAGGGGGGACTTGATTGAGGTCTTTAAAATGATGAAAGGGATAGACAGAGTTGACGTGGATAAGCCTTTCCCATTGAGGGTAGGAAAGATTCAAACGAGGGCATGACATGAGGATTAAGGGACAGAAGTTTAGGGGTAACATGATGGGGGAACTTCTTTACTCAGAGAGTGGTGGCTGTGTGGAATGATCTTCCTGCAGAAGTGGTGGAGGCAGGATCGATTTTAACATTTAAAAGTAAAGTGGATAGGTATATGGATGGAAAGGGAATGGAGGGGTATGGTCCAAGTGCAGGTAGATGGGACTAGGGGAAAATAAATGGTCGGCACGGACTGGAAGGGCCGAGAAGGCCTGTTTCCGTGCTGTAATTGTTATATGGTTGTTATATGGTTATTTATAGGCTTAAAGTGAGAGGAGAGAGGTGTAAAGGGGACCTCAGGGGAAACTTTCTGCATGAGGGAATTCTATGCTATTTTGTGCTTGATGGGCTATTTTATTTTGTGTCTGTGCCTATCTGAGTAAAAACACATACAGGGGATGGGTATAGCACAAACGAGGACAACATTCCCTCCTACACATTCTCACAGAGTATGGCCTGGATCTAGAATGAGCTGCCAGAGGAAGCTATAGAAATGAATACAATTAAGACTTTGAAAAAGACATTGGGACAAATATTTGGACAGGAAGGGTTTGGAGGGATATGGGGCAAATGAAGGCAAATGGAACAAGCCCAGTATGTCAAGTTAATCAGCATGGACAAGGTGGGCTGAATGGCCTGTTCCAGCTCAATGGCTGTGTGAATGATAGACTCAAAGTCTTGGAGTAACTCAGCAGGTTGGGCAGCATCTCCAGAGAAAAAGGATGGGCGATATTTCAAACTGAAAGGGTCCCAACTCCAAACATCGCCTATTCTTACTCTCTGGAGATGCTGCTGACCCGCTGGGATACTCCAACACTTTGTGGCTATCTTTGGTATAAACAAGCATCTGCAATTTGTTTTTTCTATATTTTGACTCTATGAATGACCTCATTAAAGGGCAATCTGTTCCCAGGGTGTCAGGGACACTGCGTTGGTCTTTCGGCATGTATAACAGGTTCGTTAACATCCGGCCATCTCTTGGTTCAACGTCTTGTTTAAATGACAACGCATCTGATGGTGCACCTTCCCAGCCCCTCAGTACCATGCTTCATGTGCGGTTGTTGCTTGTCATTCACCCCCAATAACACCATTGCCCCTTGGAAATGCCCCTTCATTTGTGTATCACTCCATGAGGATAGAATAATCGTCCCACAGTATCACCCCTCCCTCAGTGCGGCCTCTCCTCCCAGAGTATCACCCCTCCCTCAGTATGGCCCCTCCCTCAGTATCACCCCTCCCTCATTTTGGCCCCTCCCTCAGTACCACCCCTCCCTCAGTATGGCCCCTCCCTCAGTGTGGCCTCTCCTCCCAGAGTATCACCCCTCCCTCAGTTTGGCCCCTCCCTCAGTATGGCCCCTCCCTCAGTATCACCCCTCCCTCAGTTTGGCCCCTCTCTCAGTATCGCCCCTCCCTCAGTATCACCCCTCCCTCAGTATGGCCCCTCCCTCAGTATCACCCCTCCCTCAGTTTGGCCCCTCCCTCAGTATCACCCCTCCCTCAGTTTGGCCTCTCCCTCAGTATCACCCCTCCCTCAGTTTGGCCCCTCCCTTAGTTTGGCCCCTCCCTCAGTGCGGCCCCTCCCATCCTACTCAGAGTGTGTTGCACCCCCTCACTGAAGGTACAACACTGCCTGTCGCTGTGACAGTGAAGGCCCCCCTGAGTGTAGCCCTATGTCCCTCCGTTGGACCCTGAATGAGATGATGCTGCGTTCCCATAGCCTCCGCAGTCACAGCTCTCGGAGAAGGTGCGTAGTCTATAGGTTGCAGGGACAACTCCAATACAAACGGTGTCCTGATGGGTAGAAACACAAAACTGCAGATGCTGGATTACAAAAAAAGAAAGAGTGCTGGAGTATCTCAACGTGTCAGGCTGCATCAGGGAAGAACATTGGCAACTTCCCTGCTCCCTCAGTACCAATGCCTTGACAGTTATTGCTTGTTATTCCCCACAACAGTGCACTTCACCCTGGAGCTGCCCCTTCAGTTGTGTACCCAGCCCTGTGAAATGCTTGTCTGATAGAATAACCCTCCCTCAGTGTGGCCCCTCCCTCAGTGTGGCCCCTCCCTCAGTGCAGCCCCTCCCTCAGTGTGGCCCCTCCCTCACTGTGGCCCCTCCCTCAGTGTGTCCCCTCCCTCAGTGTGGCCCCTCCCTCAGTGCGGCCCCTCCCTCAGTGCGGCCCCTCCCTCAGTGTGGCCCCTCCCTCACTGTGGCCCCTCCCTCAGTGTGGCCCCTCCCTCACTGCGGCCCCTCCCTCACTGTGGCCCCTCCCTCACTGCGGCCCCTCCCTCACTGCGGCCCCTCCCTCACTGCGGCCCCTCCCTCAGTGTGGCCCCTCTCTCCATGTGGCCCCTCCCACAGTTCTCCCCTCCCTCAATGCGGCCCCTCCCTCAGTGTGGCCCCTCTCTCCATGTGGCCCCTCCCACAGTTCTCCCCTCCCTCAGTGTGGCCCCTCCCTCAGTGTGGCCCCTCCCACAGTATGGCCCCTCCCTCAGTGCGGCGCCTCCCTCAGTGTGGCCCTTCCCTCAGTGTGGCCCCTCCCTCAGTGCGGCCCCTCCCTCACTGCGGCCCCTCCCTCAGTGTGGCCCCTCTCTCCATGTGGCCCCTCCCACAGTTCTCCCCTCCCTCAGTGCGGCCCCTCCATCAGTGTGGCCCCTCCCTCCGTGTTGCCCCTCCCTCCGTGTGGCCCCTCCCTCAGTGCGGCCCCTCCCTCACTCCGGCCCCTCCCTCACTGCGGCCCCTCCCTCAGTGTGGCACCTCTCTCCATGTGGCCCCTCCCACAGTTCTCCCCTCACTCAGTGCGGCCCCGCCCTCACTGTTGCCCCTCCCTCACTGCAACCCCTCCCTCAGTGTGGCCCCTCCCTCAGTGCAGCCCCTCCCTCACTGCGGACCCTCCCTCAGTGCAGCCCCTCCCTCACTGATGCCCCTCCCTCACTGCGGCCCCTCCCTCAGTGTGGCCCCTCCCTCACTGCGGCCCCTCCCTCACTGCGGCCCCTCCCTCAGTGTGGCCCCTCTCTCCATGTGGCCCCTCCCACAATTCTCCCCTCCCACAATGCGGCCCCTCCCTCAGTGTGGCATCTCCCTCAGTGTGGCCCCTCCCTCAGTGCGGCCCCTCCCTCACTGCGGCCCCTCCCTCACTGCGGCCCCTCCACATTTCTGCCCCTCCCACAGTGATGCTTCCAGTGACATTTTAGGCCGGGGCCCTTCATCAGTCTGAAGATGGGTCCCAACTCGAGACATCACCTATCCATGTTCTCCAGAGAAGCTGCCTGGCCCGCTAGGCTACTCCAGCACTTAGTGTCTTATTTTGTGCGGCAGTTGTATTTGTTTTCTGGGCAGTAGGTTAGTGCCCACATGTAGAGCTCTTTGCCGAACTGCAGGAAGTTGTTAACCTCTGCGTATTGCCAGTGATGTGTTGAGCAGGGAGGGTTGGGGGAGTGGGTCTTTGCCGGCGTGTCTTGACGATCGATGGGTGCTCCTTTCCAGGTTCATGCAGGAGCTGACAGAGATGCTGGGCTTCACTCCGTACAGCTACTACTACTACACCTGGAAGTACATCTCCCCACTGGCCATGACTATTCTCTTGGTGACCAGCATCATTCAGTTGGGCATCACTCCACCGGGATACAACGCCTGGATAAAGGACACGGTACCATAACTACACTTCAAAGACATTAAAACGGGCACAAGGATGGGAAATTTTGGAGGGATGTGCGCAAAGCACGGGCAGGTGTGACTAGCATAGATGGGGCATATTGGGCAGCATGGGCAAGTTAGGCCAAAGGGCCAGTTTCCCCGCTGAATGATTCTATGGTTCTAATACTCAAAGGTAAAAGAATATTTTGACACCAAGATGATATACCAAGGGTCGGGAGGTGGTTATCACTTTGATGCAACTTGTTATTCCTGCCAGAATGAAAGGAAAGGAAGAGGGATGACATTAAAAGACATTTGGACAGGCACATGGGTTGGAAAGGTTTAGAGAAATATGGACCAAATCTAAGTCAATGGGACTAGCTTAGATAGGGCATCTTGGTTGGCATGGACGTGTAGGGCCGAAGGGCCTGTTTCTGTGCTCTGTGACTGTGCCATTGATTTCTATGGAGCCAGTGAGTAGTTGGGCGTGAGTGGGGTACGGGTTGTGTTTAGGAGGGTGAACGGCTCTGTAAGTGTGGATGAGCAATGTGTAGAGGATTTGTGAGTGTTAATGAGGGTGGGGCACTCCGACTGTGAGGGGCTGTTGGTGATGAAGTCAGTGATGAAGTCAGTGAGTCTCGGCCATCAGTGAGTGCAGAGTGAGGGTGAGGGTGGGGATGGTTAGTATGTTGGGTCTGTGAATATTGGGTTTGGAGGGCTGCGATTGGGTTGCTACCAGCTGCGCCATCGTGCCGCACTAATATAATAAGTCCATAAAGGGGAGTTCAGAGATTGCAAGGGGCCTGTGAGTGGGGATTAGTGCAGCAGGTCTCTGAGTGGGGACATCAGTGAGTGTAAATGGGCTTTGTCTGGTGCTAGTGAGCAAGTGTAGATACCACAATTATAGGGGGTGTCCATGAATCAAGGCGGGCGGCAAGTCAGGGAATACCCGTCTAATTTTGAGGAAGAATTCTATTTCTCAGTGTTAGTATTGTCACTGGGGCAGCATTGTGTAAATGGGTCACAAGGTGCAAGGGTCCTGCAACAAGCCAGGTGATTGAAATAGGAAAGGTTTAGCAAGATATTCCTCTCCATCCTGATATTTAGGGACTCAACGTATTTTCCTCTAGGTGCAGGAGGATGACGGGTGATCTTATAGAGGTGTATAAAATCATGACATGAATAGATTAGATAGATGCACAGAGTCTCTTGCCCAGAGCAGGTGAATCGAGGACCAGAGGATATAGGTTTAAGGTGAAGGGGAAATGATTTAAAAGGAATCTGAGGGGTAACTTTTTCTCACAAAGGGTGGCGGGTGTATAGAACAAGCTGCCAGAGGAGACAGTTGAGGCAGGGACTATCCCAACATTTTAAGAAACAATTAGACAGGTACAGGGATAGGACAGGTTTGGAGGGATATGGGCCAAATGCGGGCAGGTGGGACTATTGTAGCTGGGACAATGTTGGCCGGTTCAGTGAAGGGCCTGTTTCCACACTGTATCACTCTATGATTCTACATGGGCCAAACGTGGGCAATGAGACCGGTGTAGAAGGGCCATATTGGTCGGCATGGATGAGTTGGGCTGAAGGACCAGTTTCCGTGCTGTAATACTCTTTGACTCTAATGCAATTGTCCATTTGCTGAATGCAAGGGCCAGTGTAATGTGCCGTTATTTTCCCATGTTCAGGCTGCAGAGCAGTTCGTGATCTTCCCAGGCTGGGCCTTGGGTGTGACCATCGCCCTGATTGTGGTGGGAATCCTTCCCATTCCCATCATCTTCATCATCCGCCACTTCCACCTGGTATCCGACGGCTCCAACACTCTGTCCGTCTCGTACAAGAGAGGCCGGATGATGAAAGACATCTCCAACCTGGATGACCACGACGAGACCAGGTTCATCCTGAGCAAGGTCCCCAGCGAGACGCCGTCCCCCATGCCTACTCACCGCTCCTACAATGGACCCGACAGCATCTCGCCAATGGAAATGACTGCAGCCAATGGACGATATGGGGTTGGCTACCTGTCAGCGGGCACTCCTGAGTCTGAACTCTAAGACGGACCGGGAGCAGGGGACTCGACTCGGAATGCATTTGTAATATAGGGTGAAACCGTAAGTGGTGCAACGACTAATCATCAGTGGTTACTGGGGTAAACAACCCACGGCCAGCAGATCAATTTGACAGTGATCTTCACTGGTAAATAACCAATCCAACAGTGCAAGCTGAGTGGTTGGTGGTAGGGTCTCCAGTCCTGGACCATCAGCAGTGGATCTGATGCTGAAGCTGTGTCAGTGCGGGCGCTGTATGCAACATTGGGAATTACTTTTAACCTGGCTCTATAACAGCACAGGCATCACATACACATCCCAAGTCAGCACAGATATTAACACTGACATATTAATCCATATATATTTTGTCCATCAGCATAAATAGCACATACACTATGCCCATATAAGCACAGATATGCACATATTCCAGCCCTATAACAATGCAGGCACGTTATGTATAAGCACTTATCCATAACCTGAACCTGTACCAGCAGGAAGTAATCAGCTGATAAGAGCAGAACCCTGTGTCTATCCTCCATCTGCATCAGCAGATTAAATATATAGTACTTTGCGATTATTGCTGGTGATACAAAGACACATTCTCTGTCTGCAGCATAATCAGCACAAATGTCAAATAGATTTGAGCACAAGCCTTTGTCTCTCAGCCCTGATTCAGCACAAATACTTTCATATAGTCAACATATCTGAATATAGATGCAGGAAAACTCGCTCTGTATTAAATGCAAATATTGCATACATATCTTGTATGTCAGTACAGATGCCTGTAAAGTTGATTGTCAATGCAAATGTCTCATGTAATACCAACGTCAGTACAGATGTGCCCCAATACATACTGTGCCAGCACAGATGTTGTATATTGTAACCACATATCAGTGTAGATGCTGCACACACCATACTTGTGCCAATATGGATATTGCATGTAAAAGCCAAGTATCATATTGGATACTGCCAGTACTAGCCAAGTATTTAATCCATATATTGCATGTTTAAACCTGTACAGATGTTGTACATACTTGCTGTGCATGTCAGTACACATGATGCATGATCTAGCCATGTATCGGAATAAATGGTGCAAGCACTGGCCATGAAATGTAGGCATTGCATGAACTAGCCATATCTGTATATAGTTGTTGTTGCATATACTAGGTGTGCAGCACCAGAAATATATGTATGTTATCCGTCAATGCAAAGAACATTGCAAGTGTCGGATGCATGAATTAGTCCTACCTTCCTGTACAGATGTTGCATGTGCAAACCATGTTACTATTGCTGTTGCATGTACTTGCTTTGTTACACATACTGAATGCAGATGTTGCATTGGCTGTCTCAGTCTGGGTACAGAGGTTGCGTGCAGCTGCCCATTCTGCATGGATGTTGTTTACCAGCCTTGTGACAGTACAGATGTTGCATGAGTCGTGTGTCACTACAGATGTTGTTTGTGCCAGCTGCTAAGTCTGTACAGATGTTGTATGCACTGGCCGTATATCAATGCAGATGTTGGATGTTCTAAAAGTATTTCAGTACCAATGTTGCAATCATTTGCCAAGTGTCAGAAGAGACGCCTGCTGCATCTTTACAGATATTGCATGACGTGAGTATAGATGTGAAAGTGCCAGCAATAACATAATGCATGTACTAGCATCAGCTGTGATGTTCCAAGAACCAGCTGTGTTGTTAATGCACATGTGGCACATGCTTGTCACTTGTCATTACAGATGTTATATGCACTGTCGCTTCAGTGCTTAGTGCAGCTGTGATATGTACCGGCCACATGGGTGTTGTAGGCACTGGCAACTGGTGGCACAGATGCCACATGTACTGACTGCAGAGACGTTGAATTTAGTTTGAGTTTATATTTGCTCCATGGACTAATACCATATCAATGGAGTCACTGACTATCCAGATCCAGGTTTGTACTAACCCAGGGCGAATGCGTTGTAAAGACTGATTGATCCATGCACAAGTGATGTAGCATTTAAGGGAAAGATTCCCCCATCAGATGGATTAACTTCCACAGACCAGGTCCCATTGACCATAAGTCTGCAAACAGATTCTAGACCAAGCACAAATGACAAGAGCACATTGGTACATTGAAACACCAACTGTGGAAAGAGCAGGTCTCTGAAAGCAGATATTCCACACTGAATCCACCTAACATGTTCCATAAACATTGCAGTATTCTGACTATGACCATTTACTCTTGTGTTCCTCGTTACTGAGACCAAGGCCTAATCATTGGCCCTCATCATCAAGACCATGAACCTCCTCAAACCTCAGCCAACAACCTCATAGAATAGTTTAAGGTGGTGTTTCACAGAGACACTTGCACATTGAAACACGAGGGCTGTTCTCGGTATTGAAGATAGAAGCAATCTGGCTGTGTAGCAGGTCCTTGGTTCCACTGGATGGTTGAGAGGTTCAGCATCAGATCCCATGAATCGCTGTCCCAGAATTAGATTTTGTTACATAAAATAAATTGAGGCGGTGAAAGGCTTGAATCGGGATAACTGATCGTGAAACTGTTGGGTTGTCACATAACGCCCATCAGATTTCCTATTTTCCTTTGGGCAGTTTACTGCTCTCAGTCGTGCCTGAGGTAAGTTAGTCACACAGGACTGAAGAGAGCTTCAGCTTGTAAATGCCACCTTGTTCAGCCACCTTGTAACCCGCTCTGTCCACACCCCTTGCCCACACAAGGTCGGAACGGGTACTAAGATCTGCCACTAGCAGGTCAGTAAATCACAAGGACTTAGTGCGTGCATGCCTGAGACAGATGGAGACATATCTCAATTTCAAAACAATTGGATTATTAGAATGTTATTGCTAATCATTGAACTAAGCCACCTCTTCCTCGTGAACCCAGGATGCCACAGCAGATCCCCAAGAGGCCAACTCCTAGGCTTGGTCACACAATGACTATTGATAGTCACATTCAAGGAACCCCTTCCCTTCACAGCTCCTCAACCCTCGGCACTATGTAGCAACTGGCTTGGTTGTTGAAGGGAAGTGTATCTCAATATCACAGACTAAACAGTGTTGGTTTGCAAATTGCAGTATTAAAGCTTGCAAAATCAACAACAAGCATCTGAAGATTAATCGTTGCACTCTGTATAGTGTTCAGAGATTAACATGTACCTGGATTAGACACCAGTAGTAAACAGTCCTGTATGTGTTGTTGGTACTTTAGCTAAAGTTGTGTGAGTTCATGTATTTGGGGAGGGAATTATTCTAGACTTTCTGTGGAGCCCAGTTAATATATAGCACACCATGGCAAGCAGTGTGGGACATAACTTTGCTATCTCTCTAGATATAATGTTGTGATATCCCGATGTTTCAGATATCAGCTTTCACGTGTTGATTTTGTTTCAAATTGTACAATCAGATGGACCAGATATAACTGTCCATTGCACTTTATTACTCCAGAGGTTCATTGGAATGTGAAAGGACAGCATGTCCTCGTGCTGGCTGTTAAAACAAAGGCTAACTCAGTCCCCTGCCCCTCTCTGTCCACATAGATCCCATTCCTTCGGTCGGTTTGTTTGTGAAAGCTACAATTAAATGTGCTTTCAGACTGCCATCATTACACTTTAAATGTTATCTTAGCATCTGTTAAAAATAAGTAATAGTTACATGGACAATTATTGGCAGTCCTGCACTATGTTCCCTCAACTTTCCACCACGAGGTGGCACCAGTATTTAAATGCTGCACTGTCAATGTGGTGCGGGTGACACCTATAGTTGTCCGCTGGTACTGCCTGCAAGGCAAACTGCTGGTTGGTGGGACAGGTTACCACTGAGCTCACAACTCCACAATTAACCAACTGGTTACAGATGGGGCTCGTCAGCCTGGGAAGGCAGTCCATCTAGGACAGGGAAAACTCTGATTTAAACCTCCACTGCCTTGTGTCCATATCCAGTCATGGAAAAGGCTCCAGGAGTAAACCTCAAGATAATCCGGAGTTGGAGCCCCTAAGGCAGTTTGTTGTTGTCTCCAACCTCGCTCTGGCAGCTCCTGCGACAGCGCTGGTGCCAAACTGTAACGATCCTGCTGTTCCGTGGATCGATCAGCGACGTGGAGAGGGGGGACGTGCTGCATGCGCAACAGAATGACATCGCCCAGGCTTGCATCCGACAAACTAGGACGCATCACCCATGGTCAGTCATGACCGAGGGGGACCTACTACCTACTACAGACTAATCTGGCAAAGACGATGAATTTACCCTTTGAGTCCTGGTGTTGGGAGCAGATATCCACCATTGTTAACCTCCCTGTTCTCACCCAATGGACCCAGAATGACAGTGGATATCACTGCTTCTCACATTGGCATTGGTCATTGTATACAACACCAGACAGGGGCCACTCACTAGCAATAAGTGACATGACCTGTGATCCACACTGACCAGGTGACTACATTAACGTTAATATGGCAACCAGGAACTAACACACAGCGTGACCTGTACGTAACACTGACACAACCTACATTTTCAGGGTAAGTGTACCTTGTGTCGGTGTTCAGCACTGGTCACTTTGTAAGTTAGTTACTCACTATTATTGTTTGCCACCAATGAAGTGACCGGTGAATTGAACTGATCACAGGAACCAGTTACCAATAGCCCTGATAAACAGTGGTTACAGGGGTAGTCACAGCACACCACTGACATCCCTCTGTAAGGGCTGATCAGGCAATAACAGTACAACAGTGAGTTTGTAGGTTTTGTGTGGGAAGGAAGTGCAGATGCTGGTTTACACCGAAGATAGACACAAAATGCTGGAGTAACTCAGCAGAACTGGCAGCATCTCTAGATAGAAGGAATGGGTGACATTTCAGGCCCGAACCATCACCCATTCCTTCTATCCAGAGATGCTGCCTGTTCTACTGACAGTAGGTTCTGCCAGGTCTGCAGTGTGAGTCACATCTCAGGGGGTTTTGAACTGCGGCCAAAGAGATGGTCTAGGGGCATAGATGTTGGTCAATGTCAACAAAGGAAGAGCCCTGTCATGAAGGTCTATCTGTCCACTTAACTGCCACACTGCCAGAGTTCCCAGTGCCCTCTTATTTTCATTTTCCCTCTTTGCCTCAATTTTGAGCATGGGCTATATCTGTGTGATTAAATGCATTAATGGCATCCCCCCTGCTGGGGCAGCCTCCCTGGTAGGAGAGACTGGACAGGCATTTACTGTAAGCAGATGCAAGGGTTTTAATATCTTATGGATAAAAGCCAGTCTAGAAATATAATCAAATAGAACTTTGGACACCAAATTGGTCCACCTGAAACGCACTAATGCATGGCACAATAACACTGATTCAGTTCCATGGACACACAAGGAACTGCAGATGCTGGAATCTTGAGGAAAACGCAACCTCCTGGAGGAACTCAGCAGGTCAGGCAACATTTGAGGAGATACTGGACAGGCAATGTTCTGGGTCATTCTGAAACAGTCTCGACCCGAAACGTCTGTCCATTCCCTCCACAGATGCTGCCTGACCCGCTGAGTTCCTCCAGCACTTTGTGTTCTGCTCTGATTCCGTTTCACACTGAGTGAAATTGGAATGGAGTTCAGCGCACACGTATTAGCACAGAGCACATTGAGCACACACCACAAACGTCAAGTAGGGGAAATGATAGAACACAAGCACAAAGCACGACTCATGAATTGTTTTAAGGCATATTTCTCTATTTAGCGCTGTAGCAATTGACTTATTGCCCCATGCCCACTCAGGACCACCTCACATCTGAAGGCCAGTGCAAATAAAACATAAACCTCCAGCAACTGCCAGCAACCAAGGGGTTAGTTTTGTCTGACTTTGAGTCCTTTTCTGGAGAAGAATCCTTCAGTGTGCTGTTGCCTGACTGTTGCCGAGCCCTGCAATTGTTGCACCTCTGGCCTCTGTAGCAAGAAATCTTGGCCAATTTGGTATTTGTGTGAGTTAGACAATGTAGTAATAGTTAACAGATATTTATATTGTACATTGAACCTGTATATGTCTGTGTACATTATGTTAAATTATGAAATTTCAGAAGTGTTGCTGAATATTTTCCTGCTATTGTTGGTTAGTAGTGCTGTATATATTCACTGTATATTTAATATATATTATATGGGAACATGTATAGCTTGTTTGTGTTTGTACCGCTGCAAGGGTTTTCTTGCCTTTTTATCTATAGTTCGGTGATTGTTCTTTTGGTTTTCTGTTTTGCTACATGTTCTGTGTAAAACCTGATATCCTATCAAACCTCCAGGTGGGTCTGCCCAGGATGACTTTGATATGGGTCTACATTAAGCTGGGCCACAGTCGTGAAGCTGTGCAGCACAGAAACAGGCCCTTTGGCCCACTTTGACCATGCCGACCACATTGGCCAGAGCTTGATTACAAGTTTGAAGAAGGGTTTTGGCCCAAAACTTTGCCTATTTCCTTCGCTTCATAGATGCTGCTGCACCCGCTGAGTTTCTCCAGCAATTTTGTCTACCTTTGATTTTCCAGCATCTGCAGTTCCTTCTTAAACATTATACTCAGAATTATTGATGTTTACAGCACAAGAAGGCACTGTATCCATGAAATGGGATGATTATCTATTCCATCTTCTCCCAGCTCACACATTATTAATCTGCAGCCTTGAAGGGGATGGATCTTGAGGTGCAAATTTCCCTGTCCACTACCCCTTAAGACTGCTCAATGGCCAGCTTCCCTGCTATGTGACTGTATCTACGCTTCCCAGCTGTGGTAAGGGATCCCAGCCTGGAATCATATTGTTCACAGTCTGCCAACATTGCTGCTCAATGATGAATGAATGGATATAGGGCCCTGTTACCACCAACATTAGTCTGAATATTAACCCTTTATGCGAGGATTAGTGTCATAGACTGCACAGAAACAGACCCAACTCAGCCATGCCGATCAAGATCCCTCATCCAAGCTAGTCTTATCTTCCTGTGTTTGGCCCATACCTCTCTAAACCTTCCCTATTCATGTACCTGTCCAAATGTCTTTTAAATCTTCTTTCTGTACCTGCCTCCTCTATCTCCTCCTGTGGCTTATTCCATATACCCACCACCCCATGTATGAAAAAGTTACCCCTCAGATCCTATTAAATATTTCCCTTCTCTCCTTAAAAAAAAAGACTGAACGGATCATATTTAAACTTTTTCAGAAGACATGTGGTGGTTCAAATGGTGGTCTGTTCCTTTTGTGTAAAAGGCAATAGACCTCTGAACGTGCGTTTTATATTTAATGTGCAAAATGACCACAAACATCTCCTGCACCATTTACAACCTCTAGTGCTAAGATGCGATGGGTGAAACATAACAGATTCAGGGCTGAGGGCAGGTATTGTCTTCATAACACCTGGTCCATTTGATGCCTGTAAAGTCTCCTGCCATCCGCCAGCTGTTAACCTGCTTTAACAATGCCTCTTCAAAACCACCATCGTACCTGCTTCCCCATCCTCGCTGCACCTTCCACACACCTGTCGCTCTCCAGGTAAAACAACTTGCCTTACAAACCTTTGAAATTTCTCACTCTCACCTTGAAAGGCCTGGATAGAGTGGATGTGGAGAGGATGTTTCCACTAGTGGGATAGTCTAGGACCAGAGGCCATAGGCTCAGAATACAAGGACGTACATTTAGAAAGGATATGAGAAGGAATCTCTTTAGTCAGAGGGTGATGAATCTGTGGAATTCTTTGCCACGGACAGCTGTGGAGGCCAAGTCAATGGATATTTTTAAGGTGGAGATTGACAGATTTGTGATGAGTAAGGGTGTCAGAGGTTATGGGGCAAAGGTTGATGAATGGGGTAGAGAGGGAAAGATAGATCAGCCATGATTGAATGGTGTAGACTTGATGGGCCAAATGGCGGAGTAAACTTGATGGGTGAATGACCTTATACTGGTCCTAGAACTTAAAACAAATCCCCATAGTATTTGATAATTCAGTCTAAAGACCGCTCAGTTCTTCAGTCTAAAGAAGGGTCCTGACCGAAAACGTTATCCATCATTTTGCTGCAGAGATGCTCCCTGACCCGCTGAGTTACTCCTGTGTTTTGTGTCTATCTTCGGTGTCAATTAGCATCTGCTGTTCCTTCCTTCAATTCAATTCAATTCAATCTTTAATTGTCATTGTGCAGTGTACAGTACAGAGACAACAAAATGCAGTTAGCATCTCCCCAGAAGAGCAAATTTAGAATAATGAACGGTAAAATATATATATGTACAAACAGTATCAGTAGTGCAATTATACTGGGGGAAGGAGTGTCCGGGGGGGTGACTGGCAATCACTGAGGTGCAGAGTTAAGTATTGTTGACGTGGATAAGCTTTTCCTATTGAGGGTACGGAAGATTCAAACAGGAGGGCATGACATGAGAATTAAGGGACAGAAGTTTAGGGGTAACATGAGGGGGAACTTCTTTACTCAGAGAGTGGTGGCTGTGTGGAATGATCTTCCTGCAGAAGTGGTGATGGCAGGATCGATTTTAACATTTAAAAGTAAAGTGGATAGGTATATGGACGGGAAGGGAATGGAGGGGTATGGTCTGAGGGCAGGTAATGGGACTAGGGGAAAATGAATGGTCGGCACGGACTGGAAGGGCTGAGAAGGCCTGTTTCCGTGCTGTAATTGTTATATGGTTATATGATTATATTGTAACAGCTGCAGGGAAGAAGCTGTTCCTGAACCTGCTGGTCTGGCAATGGAGGGACCTGTCGCGCCTCCCGGATGGGAGGAGGGTAAACACTGTGGCTGGGGTGACAGCAGTCCTTGACGATGCTGCGTGCCCTTCGCAGACATCACTTGCTATGGACAGACTCAATGGACGGTAGTGAGGAACCGGTGATGCGTTGGGCGGTTTTCACCACCCTCTGCAGAGCTTTCCGGTCGGAGACAGAGCAGTTGCCATACCATACTGTGATACAGTTGGTAAGGATGCTCTCGATGGTGCAGCGGTAGAAGTTCACCAGAATCTGAGGAGACAGATGGACCTTCTTTAGTCTCCTCAGGAAGAAGAGACGCTGGTGAGCCTTCTTGACCAGTGTTGAGGTAATGTGGGTCCAAGAGAGGTCATCAGAGATGTTTACCCCCAGAAACCTGAAGCTGGAAACGCGTTCCACCTCCGTCCCGTTAATATGGATGGGGGTGTGCGTGCAGCCACTAGACCTTCTATAGTCCACAATGAGCTCCTTGGTCTTCTTGGAGTTAAGGGCAGGTTGTTGTCCGCACACCATGCTGCTAGGAGATGAACCTCCTCCCTATAGGCCGACTCATCGTTGTCGCTGATGAGGCCAATCACCGTTGTGTCATCTGCATACTTGATGATGGTGTTAGAACCATGTTCAGGTGTGCAGTCGTAGGTGAAGAGGGAGTAGAGGAGGGGGCTCAGCACACAGCCCTGTGGAACGCCGTTGTTCAGAGTGAGGGTTGAAGAGGTGTGGTTGTCCAACCTAACAGACTGGGGTCTGTTAGTTAGGAAGTCCAGTATCCAGTTGCAGAGGGAGGGGTTGATGCCCAGGTCGCAGAGTTTAGTGATCAATTTTGAGGGGATAATGGTGTTAAATGCTGAGCTAAAGTCGATGAACAGCATTCTCACGTAGGTGTCTGTTGTCGAGGTGGGAGAGGGCGGAGTGGAGTGCCGTTGAGATGGCATCCTCCGTACTCCTGTTCTTGCGGTAGGCAAACTGATAGGGGTCCAGTGTGGGAGGTAGGCAGCCTTTGAGGTGTGCCAGGACCAGCCTCTCAAAGCACTTGGTGATGATGGGAGTAAGTACAACTGGACGGAAGTCGTTGAGGCTCACCGCAGTGGAGTGTTTTGGCACCGGCACGATGGTGGGGACAACTGCTTGGGCAAGTGACAGGTTGAAGATGTCAGTCCAGACGTCTTCTGAGGACGCGCCCGGGGATGCCGTCAGGGCCAGCAGCCTTACATGCATTAATCCTACTCAGTTCTAGATACACGTCGTAGGGGGTGAGTGTGAGGGGCTGGTGATCAGCAGGGAGCACAGCCTTGATGGCCATCTCTTGGTTGTCCCTGTCAAAGCGGCCATAAAAGTGGTCAAGCTCCTTAAGGAAGGATGCGTCGCTGGATGTGGGGGTGGTGTTGGTGGGTCTGAAGTCCGTGATGGCCTGGATGCCTTGCTACATGCGTCGGGGGTCGGAGTTGTTATTGAAGTGCTCCTCAATCCTAAGCTTGTAGCTATACATGGCCTTCTTGATGCCCCTCTTCAGGTTAGCCCTGGATGAACTGTAGGCTTGAGCATCGCCAGACCTGAAAGCGGTGTCCCGTGCTTTCAGCAGTAGCCTGACCTCGCTATTCATCCATGGCTTCTGATTCGGGAATGTCGTAAACCGTTTGACACTGTTGATGGTGGAGTTGATAAACTCCTGAACAGAGGATGTATAAGAGTCAATGTCCGTGTGGGAGTCAAGGGTGGTCTGGGCTGCAAACACATTCCAGTCAGTGTTTCCAAAACGCTGCTGAAGTGTGGTGTCCGCCTCCTCTGACCAAACTTTAAAAGTTCTCACTGTGGGTTTTACATGTCTGATGAGTGGGGAGTACTTAAGGAGCAGGAACAATGAGAGGTGATTTAGACTGACCAAGATGGGGGAGGGGGAAGGCTTTGTAAGCTTCAGCCATATTTGTGCAAACTGTGTCCAGTGTCTTGTCTTCTGTAGTGGCGAAGGAGACATGTTGGTGGAATTTGAGGAGTACAGTCTTCAGGTTGGAGTGATTGAAGTCACCCGCTACAATGAAGGCTGCCTCGGGGTTGTGAGTCCTACACATAAAGTAAACCTTTATCTGCTTGCGCGTGATCCAAATGCCTCCATTCCCTGCGTATATATGTGCCTATCCAAAAGCCTTTGAAACATTACAATCGCATCTGCCTCCACCACCATCTGTTAGAGGAAAAAACACAGTTTATTTGGTGCAAACTCTTTATTGTTTTGAAGACAAAAAGTGCTGGTGTAACTCAGCGGGTCAGGCTACATTTCAAAATGATGGGTGAGGTTTCGGGTCGAGACCCTTCTTCAGACGATGTTAGCTCACCTGCTTTGGAATCACTCCATTACAAAGTGTTAGGTGAACCACAAGGCTTTTATTAAAACATATGCAGAGAGAATAATACATACTTCTG